>RXPK01004745.1:0-20046 GCA_004143645.1 Protaetia brevitarsis | reverse complement strand
AAAACACTAAACAGAAAAACTAATCAGAGAATACGAAGTGATCACGAAAAGAGTAGAGCTTGCATAAAATTGAACCACTTCATATTATGTCAAAATTTGACAGTAATGGTTGATTGAAATCAATTAGGATACAAGTCATTGTCCTACAATTGTTGCCAAATATGTTTTCACGAGACCGATGCTTATGAAGAAATGTGAAACAGGCTCTAAAATCAAAAAAAAACTTTTACGAAAAAACAGGAATAAGAAATCGTCTAAATTGTCAAAATTGCAGCTATCCTTACCGCAAATAACGAACACAAACGCTTATTTAAGGAACTAAAAAACGAACTTCAAGAACTCGTGAAGACTTATGAAGCAAGTACAATATTTACCATTTAGTTTCGATTCAGGAAAACGAACGAAAGTATTGTCGCTAGGGTAGCTTTTTTGCGAACAATTTATCACACGATGTATATTATTGGGGAAGATTTAAATTCTTGATTAATAAGATAAGACTCTTTAACACCCTTCGTAGGGTACAACTTCTTGAACAAGTTTTGTTTTTATTATAATTCTTATCATTCAAGTTTGTACGTCAGCCCATATATAAATAAAATAAAATTCCCAATCGCGTACGTACCATACGTACGTACCATCTGGTTTATTTCAACTAATTCTGCTTGGAAATTATCGCAGTTACCGTAATAAGCCCCATCCTTATTTTATTCGCGTTCCTAGGGAATTTAAATTCTCCTAAAAATCTAAATCTAAATCTACTGCTAATATACTCGAAATAACACACGCCGCATCGGCCGAAATAGATGAATACGCGTTTGCGGGCCCTAACTGTTAATAATCTTTGCGCCGCGAGTTAATTTCTTTGTTTCTTTAATTATAGTTCAGTGTTACGGCCGATGATGACAACTTTGCTGTTGAAACGTTTGTAATAAGACAAGTGTCACAGTTTTGAGTACTTATATCTTGTAAAAAGTTCAACTTGTTTCAGTTTATTATTCTGTAAGCATTCAAGTTAGTCTTTTACTGTTTAAACTATTGTATAATTCCTTCTTACATTCTGCATTTAGCTCTTCATTTAGTTCTTGACTCACGAGCCGCTACTGGCCACCTTTCCTCAGTATTGGTGCTGGTGTGTATAGCTAACTACCGCCACCGCATTTTAGTCGTCTGGCCGGCGGTGGTTCGGCTTTTGCTACGCCGGCAGTCGAGTGATGTATATTTTAATTTTAAAACTAATGGGCTTTTCCTTGAATGCAAATAAAAAATTTAGAAACGGCGTCAGCAACGCCGGTACCGCTTGCAAAATGTACGAAATTAAAAACGTCATAATTTACATCTCCCGCTTTTCGCCGGCCGGCACCTAATACAGAAAACCGAGGCTGCGCCGGCGGTGTAAGAAAATCCGGGAAAGAATTGTTGCCGGTGGAAAAGAACAAAACCGAAAGCGCGTTGAAACAAAACAGGGGAAGCCTCGCGCGAATTTCGTAATGTTTCCCGAGTTTTATGGCCGTGTGTCGGTGTATTAATTGCAATACCGTTCGTACATATTTTATTTAGCCACAGTTATACTTTAAAATGAGTGCATTTAGTATATTCTTTTATGTAGAACTAGTTTCGAGAAATCATTCAAACAGATCGCAATATGTTACATATAATAGACACAAATCATACATTTAACGAATCACTTTTGGAGTCCCAAAGGGTCCAATCTAGGTCCCTTAATGTTCCTGCTATTTATAAATGATTTATTGAAATGCATTGACAGTAAAAAATGTATATTTACTGATGATCTTAAAATCTTTACTTCTATGACATGTATGTACATTCGACTACCTCTCACTACAAAAAGAACTAAACAAGATTGATGATCGGAATATTGGAAAATGTAAGGTCGTAAGCTTTACAAAAAAAGGTAAAACCATTATACTTCGATTCCAGATGCTCTGTTCGAGTGTTTAAACCAGCTATTGGCAAGTCAAAGCTTCCCGGCACAATGGAAGGAAGCTAAAGTAGTACTAATAGGGAAAGCCCAAACGGAAAATACTATGGGATACAGGCCCATATGCCTCCTGAGCATTGTAGGAAAGCTCTACGAGAGAATGATTAAGGTCAGGCTAGAGAAGGAACTAGAGGAAAACTCGCCGCTCTCCGAGAGGCAGTTCGGTTTCGTTAAGAGGAAATCGACGACGCATGCGATAAGATTTGTGACCCGTACGGTAAACAACTCTAAGGGGAAGTGGTTCGTTATTGTAACCCTAGACGTCAAAAACGCCTTTAATACCGCATCGTGGAGTAAGATCACTGGCGAAATGAGGAGGAGAGGCATTTCTCTCTACTTAACCAACCTTGTGGAGAGTTACTTTCAGCGACAGAAAGATCATCGCTGGCAAAGGAATTAAAATCGAGATTGACGCCGGAGTCCCGCAAGGCTCGGTTCTCGAACCTACACTACGGAGCATCCTTTACGATAGTGTCCTCGACCTGGAGTGGATGGATGGAGTCACGGCAATAGCTTATGCAGATGACCTTGCACTACTCATAGAAGCGAAAGATGTACGAGACCTGGTGTTCAAGATTAATGAGTCTTTGGAATAAGTAAGCTCCTAGATGAAGGATAGTAAAGTAAAAAAAGTAAGCTAAAGTACCTGGGCGTCGTCCTGAATTACAAGATGACTTTTAGTTCCCACATCAAGTATGTGGCCGAGAAGACCGAGGCGACTCAGGCTGCCCTGGCTAAGATTATGCCGAATGTAGGAGGACCAAGTTCTAGGAAAAGAGAGATGTTGTATGGGGTCTTCCTGTATCAGGCCCTGTACGCCGTGCCCGCGTGGGGAAAGATCTTTGAGGTTCGACGACACCGTGAAGCAATGGAACGCCTTCAGAGGAGAACACTATTACGGGTAACGAGTGCATACCGGACAGTGGCAACCAGGACGATTCAAGTTCTGGCAGGGATTCCTCCCATCCATCTACAGGCTGAGGAACAGTGCGGGCTTTTCCACGTTACTAGGGAAGAGGTGGCCCTGAAGAATATACAGGTACGGGAGCACACGCTGAAGAAGTGGCAAAAGAGTTGGGCTAGCTGTGTGGCCACGTCAACCTGGACCAAGACCCTGATCCCGGATCTCATACCGCGGGTGAAGTGTGGTTTTAGAAAGCATGAACTATCATTTGACACAATTCCTATCCGGACATGGTCATTTCAGATCGTATCTGAAAAGGTTTAAGATATCGGAGGAGGACACGCCGCGATTGTGGCCTGTTTGACTCACCGGAGCATGCCGTTTTGCAGAGAGACATTATTATATCTTCAGCGATGAAGATGTTGGGATTTTTGATCAGGAATAGTTTCATATTCAACACAAACACAATTGAGCTTCTATATTTTACATATGTTAGATTTAGACTAGAGTACGGTTGTATGATATGGAATCCCTACTGCGCGTTTCATAGATTAGCTATTAGGGGGTACAAAGGAAATTTTTAAATTATTTATGATACAAGGAAGAAAATGCTTATCCCAGTTGCTGTTTTGGCTATCAATTTCTGTTTCGACGATTTAACATTGAGTCATTGGAAGTTAGACTCCAACTACTTTTAATAAAATTTGTTTACAACCTGGTCCATACGAAAATTGATTCACCAAATCTATTATCACAACTCTAATTTCTTATACCACGTCCTTTCTCTCGCCCAAACCATGACATTCTACGTTCCACCTTTGGTCTTAATTCTGCTTTCAATTCTCCTATTTCTAAAGAAATTATTTATTTTATACGAGGTTGGTACAGTTACAGACAAAGTTGTAGTAGATTTACGCCAAAATTATACCATTTAGATCATCACGTCATGATGTTCTAAACATATAATGGCAACGTTTTCTGACCTACAGTAACAAATACGTTAAACATGTTCTATGAGTACAGAAATTACCGAGAAGATGGCGCTTCTCCTATTTTTCACTACACTAACTTTCCATACTCGATGTAAGTTTTCTACTATATGGTGTGTCTATCACATCTATCAAATATTTATCTATTACTTGTTTGATAATGTTTTCTTAGAAACTGTTTCTCCATTGCATACGGTGGCACTTGATTTTTGATAATTTCTGGTCAAAGTGGAGGGGCAACTGACAACTGCATGGTGTGCAGTGGTTTTGGGGTAAGTAATATTAAAAATTTTCATATTTTGTTTGTCTTTTATGCATTAAATTCCAATTAAATAGCCAGGACACTTTCATTTCGACGGTATTTTCCTTTTTTTGTTAGAGAAGAAATGAATATTGATTTTTTTCTTTGTAATTTCATTTTTAAACAAGCAAAACTTCTATGGAAATTATCACTACCTTAGAAATTCCACTTGTGGGTATTCCAAACTACATAAAAAGGTCTTGGAAAAATTACCCACATTTCGAAATTACACTAGGAATATTATATTTAGTATTACTTCTAAAAATAAAATACCTGTACGGTTTTAGAGGCACAAAATTGCCCCGAATTGACACAGGAATTTTACCATTTTTTTTTATTGTATACTTCTTCGCTTTCAATTAAATAGCTAGTTTTACTTTGATTACTGATTAGACCGGTATCATCTGCAAATATAACACTGCGATTATTCAAGTTACATGGTAGATCGTTTAAATAAATAATAAATGAAATTGGACCAAGATTAGATCCTTGAGGAACCCTTGAGGAACGATATGTGTGTACGTCAAGATAAATCTTGTTCAATTGCTACAATCAATCTATTGACAGTCTTCTAAATAGAATTTCAAAACTTTAAAAGGTAACACTTGTATATATTATAGTGTTCTTAACTCTTCATAAGAGCATCATATATAATAAAATGCTTTCTCGTCAAAATTATACTTTTTCAATAGAAAACACTGACATCACCTAACAAAATGGTCAAAAGCTATCAAACGATGAGTTTGAAAAATAATTTACTATAATTATAAAATATAGAGTGGTATTTCCTTTCACAATCGTCAAACACTTCACCTAGTTCCACATAATGAGAAAAATTTCACAATGTTTTTAATATATCTTGTGTATAATAAAGACCTTTTACATAATATGAAACATCAGTTACAATGTACTCGCTTATCTAACTTATCTATTTAGAATATCTGTCAAATGCAACATTTCCCACCGCAAACTTACACTTTAGAATAATTAAAGCTACGCAAATTTACACCGCACGATTTTATCTCGATTCTCGGCACCATTTTCCTGGAGAAATCTAATAACTGCACAAACCGACAGAAACGATCCATTTCTAACCGATGCGCTGGCGAATTCACGTTTGTACGAGCACATTCACCCGCCTGAGTATCTAGCATGTATCTAAAGTCATCACAATATCGCACGACGCCATATTAAGTAATATATTTACTGCTAGTTCGCTCGCTAGGTGTAGTGCACGGTTGTTACAGGACTCCATAAATACTGAGTGCATCGACATCGTATAGAAAATAGAAAATCGTTGCTGCATAATTAGATGCAGTTTTATTCCTAGTTATGTGTGTAACATGGATATACATATGTTATTATACATATATTTTTATGGCATAGTTATATCTGATTGCATATAAGATTGTGGCTATTGATTTAGTGTCATTTATTTGTGTGGACCTTGAAGAAATACTTGGATAATATAGATAGAGTAGTTAGAATGAAGGCGCTTATCTGGTATAAGATGTGTGTCTAAGATTTATCAATGGATGCCATCACAGAAAAGCGAACCGATTAATGTGGATTCTGAACTTTCTAATGCAACAATTAAAGTGTGTACGGTAAAGTCACAGTAAAGACGGAGTAGGTATTTAATTGCAGTGATTGAAGGTAACCAATGTAAAAATGGTGTACTTTTCTATGGCTTAAAGAGATTTGATACTGTAATTAGATTGAAATCAAAAATACAGAAATCTAATCGAATTTACTTAATTAGTTATTTTGCGGCACCTATTTTGTAATTTGTAGGAGCGGAATGACCTTTGGGAATCGTTTATTTGTGATATTTTTATGAGCTCAATTTCATTAGAACAATTTGCGGTGAATTAAATTTTTATAACCCAGTTAAGTTTTTGTTTAATTTGTAGGAGTAATTCTGATGAATTGTGAAGATTCAAGTAGTCCTTCTTATCTCACTAAATTATTTAGCAAAACTCATTAAACTATAAAATATATCTTTGAAGTCGTAGATGACCCTAGCATTAATATTAAAGGATTCAAAATAAAGTCTCATGCAGATGACAAAGCTAGGAATAATGTGGTAATGCATTAACGTAATTTAAAAGATTATTTTTAAGAAAATTCTTCTATACCCGAAATCACCAACTCGTTAGTATTATGTATTGATATTTTAATATATAAATATACAGACTGTCACAACTATTTCTTATTTTTTAGGAAATATGGAGAACACTGATATAAATATTTTTTATTCATAAACTAGCGTCTGGCAATTTCCAAATCCAGCGTAACAGTTATGAACAATACTTAGGGCTGCATATCGACTTCAAGCAAGCATATGGTTTGATTTACAGAGAAAGAGCGTACGGAGCATTAGTAAGATTAAAAATTCCAAAAAAGAAAATATACCTGATGTGAAATAACAGTAAGAGACACAAAAAATGTTGATGGACAGCAGTTATTCAGAGAAATTTAGAGTTGGTAAAGGCTTAAAACAAGGTGACCACCTCTCGACGAACCTATTCAATAGTAATGGAAATGATAATAAGAGAAAGCAAGATACAAACAACATATTCGATTTACCATAATAAAGTTTTACTGTATTGCATGCGCAGACGACGTACTCCTGGTAAAGAGGTCCAAAAAAGAACTTGATAAGGCCTTCAAGAAATTCTAAGAAGAAGCAAAAAAAAATTGGGTTGCATATAAACAATGAAAAAATAAAATAAATGGAAACGAGAGCGGAGGTAATAGAGAAAAACAAATATGCTAATAATCCTTATTTATTAAGTGAATTTTTGTTAACAGAACGAAATGTGTCATTGTTATGATAAAATATTATTTACAATCGTTGATTAAGGAATAACAAAATTCATTAATGAAATAAATTCGTTTTCATTATTATAACAAATCATTTTACATTAGTCCACAGATACTATTTGTTATGCTATTTTTTTATGCTATATTTTCATACATTCAATAAATATTTTTGTTAATGACTAGACAACGAATAGAAATCATTGAAGTGTAGTTATTTACATTTATATGATAACGTATATTCACAGGTTCAATAAAAACCTTCATTATCAATAAAGTATCAAGAAAAGAAAGTATTTGTTTTGCGAAGTAAATTTTGAATCCGTGTCAATCATGTGCATCTGCACTGAGAAAAAATGCTATAATACAAACAAACAACATTCATTGAGTAAATTTTCATCGAGGGAATGTAATATGTCATTGTTATGATGAAATATTATTTACAATTTTTGATCAACTAATAACATGAAATAAATTAGTTTTCATTATTATAGCAAATCATTGCACATTAGTCCATAGATAATATTTCTAGTGGTAACTATATTTTCACACTTTCAATAATTAATTTAAAATTTTTGAATATGAGCGAATATATATACTCTTACTTTTACGTACAATTTTGATAAAATTATTCACGATATGATGTTACGGGATTCGTTCGCTCTCAAACTCGGAGGTCTCATCGGGTCGAAATAATTTATTCAAAACACAAATTTTTGGGTGACACTGTATATTTGTTACAAAAAAAAGAGCCAAAATGATAAAATACAATGCAATACAATTCTTAGGATATGGGTTGACACCTATTACGATCACAGTTGGTGTTCGCTCTTAACCTCTACGCTTAACTAGTAATCTAAATTATATCTAATTAACGTGCAATGAGTAAATTTAAAAATAATTATGATGGTATTTAAGAAATATAAATTCGAATCTTAATATAGGTTAGTCATTTTGGCTTGACGGTCTTTATGACGTGACGATAAGATTTTAAAGATAAATTCAAATTTTAATTGGGTACAACAAAAGAAAGAAAAAATAAAATATATGTAAAACTTAGCTGGTAACTTTTGCGGGTGTCGGTGTGCCTATCTGGGAGGGTATTTCACGCTAGGGTTGTTGTTGTAGGCGTGGTCCAAATTTGCTCCCCTGCAAACGTGTAGCGGTGCAAGTTAATTCAATGATCAGGATTTGGTCTTCCAAATTAGGTACTTCTTTCACCCTCTAAGTTCAAATCAAAACAAAATAGATCCTAAAGACAGGACCGGATTACTAAAACTAATAAAGTTAGCAACCGAAAGAAAAGTCAGCTTACCAGTGACCTAAAGATGACGCCATTAAACTAAATGAATGCCGGCTTCATGCTACTGCTTGTAAAACCCTTTTCAGGAAAATATCGATGCAACGAACACTTTTCCTGGCGGCCCCAGGTAAAACAGAAAATGCACATCCTTTGATGTTTTTTGGTAATCATCAATGCTTATATTAATATATATGATGTCCTTATAGCTTAGCTTTCTTTTTAAAAATCGTCCTCAGGTCATGCAGAATTTCAACTCTGCTCGAGACTACATTTTTAATTTGGTAACTTGGATCTTGAGCTGGAACATCCAACTGGCAGAATTTATTCTAGTTTAGCATTCGTTTCAAATTTGACACACGCGTGGAATAGTATTTGATTTTTGTGTACCGAACATTTTTCCAACTGGCTAGTAGAATGCTGAGAAAATTAATATAAGTTGGTAGTTATTAGCTACGTAATTATTGTTTAGTTAGAGTGTATGTATTACTGTTTTAATGCATGTGCTGTAAATGTTGAGGGAACCTGGAATCTAATCGTAACATATATACATCAGTATTCCGACAGTATTATTTTATTAAAAAAGAAAATAAATGAAAATTTTAGAAAAAACGAATCAAAGAGAAATTCTATACTCGCCTGCCTCGAAACTATAGAAAAATGGCATTGATGAAAATACGGGGCAACATACATATTCTACGTTCGTACATCGGGTGGATATTATTGTTTGGGCGTGCGTGGCTTTATTATTTTCGCAAATCGAACAGTCTGCGCTCCAGCTAACACAGAGAGGGACGCAGGGACCGAACTGAAAAAAAAATAATAAAAAAAAAACGACGACAACGGAGTGAAATAGGAACGAATGAACCAAGCACCCGTACGCACATGTAGCGCAATACAATACGTGCAAACGCTGCTACCGTTGCAGAACCGGGGAAAAAATGCCGAAATAGAAAAATCGTTATAAAGCGAGAAACAAAAATCCCGACAAAAAATGCGAGCGATTCTACGAATATATGCAATTTCGAATTCGAAGTGTTATTCGTCATCTGGCGGCCAATATTTATTTTTACGTGCGGTTGTTGGCAGCACCATAGCTGGTGGCAGGTTAGATTAATCTAAGGGGTGGTATAAAGGGTTTAGAACCTTTTTATGAATGTTTGTCTTATACTTTTTAGAATAAAAGCAAACATAAACAAAAATGCTATTTATTTTTATACTTTTTAAATTAATAATTGAAATTGACACGCACGTCATTATCGTAGATCCACTGTATTGTAAGCACAAAACGCTGATATATCTTGTGGTGACAGCTATCGTGCACTAATACTGCGAAGTACATCTTTTTCAATTGAAATTTTTATCCTATAATGACAAAATGGCGGTCAAAGCGCTTATTCTCTTTTTACGGTAATTTCTGCTTGACCGTCATAAAGGAGCAACAGTTTTATATAACATCGGGTTGCAAGTGCGTGCTACTTATTCGAGAAATAAAAGTTATTAGTGTTCAAATATTTAACTTACTTCCACTCTTTTGTTTCTTTATACGAGATTCAGGGCATCAGAATGCGAGATTGCATGGAAGACTATTATTATGAATGTAATATTGATATGAAACATACTTATCCTTATTTGGATAAATGTGCTGTTTTTGTGGGGAGCATCATAACTTTGAATTAGGAATTCAGTAAGACTGTAGATTACCAGGACATTTTATCCAAAGAAGGAATACATGGTAAGTTTAAAGAATAGTGGGGAAAGGCACCAGTTTTTAAAGAAACAAAAATTTGAAGACTTAAAATGATGTAGGATTACTGTGCAGTAATTATAGATTCTATAAATACGAAAAGCATGAACTAGCGAAGGATATCACTTACAAATTTTATCAAAAAAAAACTGCATGAAAGAGGATGATAAATCTAGTTAATAAGCGTCATTTAAGGAAAAGCGATCGCTATATGCTATGCTCTGCTTAGCTTCTTGGTTTGAAACGCAAACTGGAACTGCGTTCAGGCGACATTTGGTCATCATCAGGGCTGATTCTGCTGTTGCTGTTAACCGAAAACTGAAAAAGTAACATACGAAAACCACAACCTGAAAATTGTCTAGTGAATAAAAATCTCTTTTGTTTTATTACTTTCTCAACGTGGCTTTTTTTTGATTAAATCCTTACTGAGTACCTGCAATTGTCAAGAATTTCCTATAAAAATTTCCTACGAAGATTCCCGACCAGATTGCCTTTCCATGCTATTGACCGAGACCGGGGGCCCGTCCAACTGAAACTCCATCCTGTACCCAGAGAATTTCCAGTTCGTCGTGTAGAGTCAAGTTAGTATTCCATTAAATTACCTCACCTAAAACAGAAAAAATTAAATCAGTTTCCATTCAATATTAATCAGAAATTTAGATTTTTATAATTTCTTTCACTATACGTTAATTTGGGGTTAGATTTATATCAACCGCCTTTTAGTTAGTTATTTTAGGAATTTTAATATTTAAGGGTTGTACATAAAAATCACTGAGTTTGGTCTGTGATAAAATAGCTATCTTTAACAAATATCGATAATCCCACATGATCGTTTGCTATAAAATTTAGTATATAGCTGTTTACGAGTACATGGCGCCGTTATTTGAATGTAATTAAATTGTAATATGACATTTCCATAACCTCATAATCATTTAAAATGCCAGGAAAGTTTGAATACGTATTTTTGTATTAAATAATTTGTCTTATATAGTATTTACTGATTCCAACTTGGTGATCAAAGAGTCTAAATGATGATGAAACCACTAGCATTTGGTAACTAAATAAAGATTTGCTTGTTTTGGTTTGAAACATTTCTTTTATTTGTACAGTTAGTTTTTTACATCGATTTTCCCATATAATTATTTATTTCAAATTAATAATCCGAGAAAGGCCTTTGAGGGTGCGCCCGTTAGGTGAGAAAAAACTGCCTATTCGTTAGTAAGCGTCCGGAGTATGATTTTGCCAGGCGATCTGGTGCCCTTTGAAGCGTCCCGTGCCACCTAGCAGTAGAAGTCACTTTCAACATTTTCTTTCAATTATCAGAGAGGTCGCGGGGTGTATTGAAACCACTATTGTATTTTAATTGATTTTTATTTGAAAAAAAAAGAAAAAAATCGTAAACAGACAAGCTAAATAATAATAATAATATAAATTGAAAACTTAAATTTAAATATAATAATAATTTGTACTGAACTTTAAAAATAAAATTTTGAAATCCCGGGCATTTTGTCCTGAAAAATCACAGCAATATATAGTAAAATAAAGCAAATACTTATTACTGAGACATTATTACATGGATTAATTTAAGTTTCCCTAATCTATGATATCTGTAGAAATCCACTTCGGATTATCAATCAAATTAAAGTGCCCTGAAAAATGCTTACAGTAAAATTAACATATTCTCTGTTGCTGTGAGTTACCCAATCAGCTAATAGTTATCCCACCTCCTCTTCAGTTAACTATTAGAAAGGCACTACTTACTTGATCACTACAAAATATATAAGTTCAGTACTTTCAAATTTAACTGTTCACATACGGGCCGATTATTTTCATAATATGTAACTGTGTTCTTTGGGGTGTAACTGTAACATTTTACTTCTACAAAAAATGCTTTCGTTGATGTAGAAAAATAAAAATACCCTGCCTACTCAAACAATATTGTTCCTTTTATGGCCGTCGCTTTTTTTAATTAATTACAAAACCATCGCGCGAGCACGCATTATACGCCACGGATGCTTAAACCCATATACAATTATACAGACACATACACACACAGAGAATCACGGAACCTCTCGCAAAAGGGGGATGGGGTGCAAATTCTAGCCGTCGCATACACAGCACATATGGAAAAATATATCTCCGCCGTACATCACGCCCAGTGTTTCAATTCGATGGCGCGAACGCAATAAAAACGTAATAATTTTACATTGTTTTCGCTCAGAAATGATGATAAAATACCAGCAACGAAGTTTGCGACCGTAAAAATGCAATATTAATAGAAATATGTATGAGCATATACGAACATACCACTACCAGTAGAAGAGTACGATCGTTGTCAGAAATTTTAGCGCGGAATGTATGTAAATAATATTGTACGTGTGCGTGAATGTTTTCACGAATTCACGTATATTTATAAGAGTTACGAGTCAGCATTCATTCAATGACATGTTTTAGAAATTTGATGTCTCGAATGATTGTGAAATGTGCAATGCTGCAATTGTAGATTAAAGATGAATTACGACTCTGGACATTCCTTAACACGTCTTGGAGCAAAATTTGTGATTAAAGGTGGCGAACAATATCCAAAAATAAATTAAGTCTACCGTAACGCATGCAGTCGGGTAGGTCAATTTTGATTGTTTATAAAAATTGTTACAAAAATATTGCGATCTCAGGACATCTCTTAACACGTCTGATTAATAAAATTTAAAATTAAAGGTGACGAACGAATGATGTTACATAAATAAATGGAAATATAGGAATGTTAAAGGCATCGCCAATTTGTAAGAATGTTTGTGTTTCCACTCCTTGCAATGTTCTGTGACCTCACTTTATTTACATAACGCATTTATATTACAATTGGAGTTAATCTTACCAAAAACAAAATCTATTGCTAACTTTAAATCGGTATAGCTGTTCAGTGTTTAATCCAGGTTCCACGTGTAGATATTCAACATAACCAATAAAAAAGAATCAGATATGCCAACTGTTCAATGGCGCCAACGTAAATTTTGTATTGCCAACCTCAGTCACCTTCAATTGATCACTCTCTATTCCATATCTACTCAATTCTCTTATTCTTATTAATAGAGACCGAATTATATGCAAAGAAAAACTGGAATATATGCGCATATATATGCATCGATTTTTGAGAAAATATGCATAAACTCGGGGCGTATATGCAAAATAATTGCGAAAATATGCAAAATTTTTACATAAAATAAATAAGAGCAAAAATTTAAACATTAACTTTATTGCACAAAATTTTGTCACAACATATTTCTAAAACAATTTATAATTAAATGTTTTTCAAAATTGTGTAAAAGAAAGTATTGTCTTCTATCAGAATACATATGCTTTGAAATAGAAAAGCTTCTTTCAACATCAACAGATTGGTGCATTTTTTAACTTTGCAATACATTCTAAACTAAAATTAAAGTCGAAATCGTTTACTGTTTCACCTTCCAAAATTTTCTTAACTTTCTTCAATATCAAATACCCCGCATTTTTATTTATCACTTTTTTAAATTTATCATATATAGAATTACTTATTGTACCCTTAACCTTTTTACATAGCATATCAAATTTGTCTACTATTTCGATTGATTCCGAGAGCGACATCCATTGCGTTTCTATTTTACGAATGGAACTTGAAACAAAGGTATAATTTGACTTAATATACAAAAGGTTTTGTAGCAATTCTGTTGATGTTACTATCTTTTTACAGTTTTCTAGAGCAATGCAGTCGGCAGTGATTTTAAGAATTACATTTTTTATTCCTTCAAAATTATCGGCGAAAAAAATTGCAGCCTCTAACCATGTACCCCATCTCGTAATAATCGGTTCAGGAGGCAACCTACCACCAGGAAGTCGCTCCTTATAAAATTGGATTCGTCAAGGTGCTTTTAAAAATACTTTTTTTACATTGCTAATTAAATCATTAATCAAGGGAATTGATTCCTAATGTCTTCGGCTACACAATACAAGTGGTATGAATAATGTTACTGTAAAAACTTTTTAAACTTTGCGCGGCTTTCATCATGTATGGTGCAGCGTCGGACAACATTAGTAACATTTTTTCACAAGCTATACTTCCAGGTAAAAAGAAATTTGAGAAACCTTTTTGAATGAATTGGGCAATTGTCACATTATTTGTTTTTTGAAGTTCTTTACAATAAATTAAATATGATTTACCTACAATATCTTCATGAAGAATTCCTATTAACAAATGGACAATATAACGGCCACACTTATCCGTACTTTCATCTACCCTGATATAAATAAAATTATTCCCTACCAATTGTTGAATTTCTGCTATTGTTTGCTGGTAACAAGATGTGACATAATTTTTTCGTAAAGTACTTTCGTCAGGTATATTATGTTTGCAATATTTTCGCAGAAATGATTTCAAATTAACATTGTTTAATCTTGCTAATGGTATATTAGAGGAAATTAATGCGTTACACAGATCCGTATTATATTCTTCGTGTTCTGAGTTTCGTGAAGTTGATGCTACACATTGACGTAATAGATTGCTACACACATGCGGATCGCTTTAATTTTTCACATTTTCCAATATGTGATGGAGTTTTAGCGTATTGATCAATCAGGTATTTTCTCTCAGAAGACACCTACAACAACAATTGAAGGTACAAGTGGATGAAGGTGCTATATCGCATTTTAAAAACTGTCCTTTTTGCATGAATTAAGGTGTTTTGTACGAATCTTTCACATAGCACCATCGAAAATTCCAGAAATTCAAGAACACTAGAATCTTGTGAATGTATGAAGGGGTTATGTTACAATACTTTTGAGAAAAATTACATAAAAAAACTTAATTTCTGAAAAAGTTTGATTTTGTGACATAACACCTTCATCCACTCGTGTCTTCAATTGTCATTTTATATCAAAAGTTAAAGAATTTAAAAACAATTATAAAGCTTTTAGTAAAATTGAACTTACCAGTTTACTGCAGGCTCGACAAAATATTTTGTCGCCATCCTTTATCAGTTCAGGATATGGCTTAATTCATAAAGAAATTTTGTTCGCTATAGTCATTGAATGTACGCACAGTATTTAAAAACGTAACACAATTACATGCTGTTTCGCTCAAAGATATTCAATGAATGAATAGTTTATTTGGGAATTAATAATAATTAAACGTATTTGCCACATCCCTTCTGCTAGGCGAAATTAAACACGTGCAGTTCTTGGAAAAAAGTATTAGAGAAACCAATGTAAAAGATTTATCGTTTTGAGAATTGTCGGTTGTCGATCTACATTAGAAATTACTAGGAATTTTTACTAATAGAAAGGATAAGAAAAAGCTTAAATATGCAATATATGCAACTTTTGTAAAAATATGCATAGAAATGCCTAAATATGCAATATATGCAGTCACTAATTAGCGCTAATTAACTTTAATTAGTGTAATACGTCTACATATAGACTATAATTAAAGTATGCAAGAAATAAAATATATGCACTTTGCATATAATTCTCCCTCTACTTATTAACATCGAGTTTTCTTTGTTTTCAGTTTGATGCAAATATCGGTCACTGCGGATCTGCTGGAAAGGGGTCGAGCAGTAGCGTTTTGGAGGAGGAAACACGCCAGATTTCTAGTTTCATTTCCATATTGTGGTAAGTAATTTCAATCACAAAAAAAAATCATTTCCGTAAAATCGAACCGCAAAAGCAGATTCGGGAAATTTCCACGTTGTTAAACTAATTTACTACTAACACGTTTCATGAAAATGTTAGATTACGACTTCTGTTTTCGCGTCGGTCGCACGCAATATTATAATCACGTTCGCGAAATTATAATCCGACGAGAATACGAGACGTAAAAATCCCCATCGTGGATAATAATAATTCCCGCCTCGGGGGAATAAGTTTTCTTAATTAAATTAAACAGAGACGGAACGACAAACTATTCGCCGAAGTATGTAATTAGAAGGAAGGAACGGGGGACGACGAAGAAACGACTACCTTTCTCGCCTTCCGCGTCCGAAGGGAAGGGAAGAAAAAGCGAGAGAAAAACTTTACCGTCATCGCTCCCGTGTAAAGTGCAGGGAGAGAGTTGAATCGGAATTGGATTTCCGCCTTGCGAGTCTCGGAAATTAATTAAAAGAAAAACTTAACGTGTTTCCAGAAGTAATATATTATAATCGTTAATAACAAAAATTAATTTCATCGATCCGCAGTTCCTCTGGAGTCTGCACCACCTCTCGCTTCGTCACCTTCTTTCTACTGAAAGTTACCTCCCCCCTCCCCCCCCCCCCCCAACAAGTATCAGTGAATACTATAGATATATATATTTCTCCCCTCCAATAATCCGTTTCCTCTTCTTTATGTCGAAAGTTTCGCGTGAAAATTCGCTTGCTTTATGCAATGGCTGTTTAAAAGTTTTTCCCGGTGATTTGCACTCAGCGAGTTCGGCCCCTGATACGCATGGTGTTGCGGTGGTCCGCGTCGAGAGTTGGTGGTGTGGAATATGCGCCCCTTCTTCGTTCCCGTTTTCACAGATTTCCGCTAACTAGCTTAACGTCCTTCGTGGAATGGACTTATCGGGGGACTCAAACATGTTTCACAACAGGTCACAACTTTTAAATCAGCGAAATAGATAATGGAACGCAAAATGTGCTCGGGTTCTCCAAATTTACGTGTTTGTTTACTTTGTTTTGGAAATACGTAGATGTCATCGTAAGTTTGTATGTTTTTTTCTTTTTGAAAGGGTGTTTGATACCTTGTCAGTTTGTGACTCCCTGGATTGTTACTCAAGGACACTTTCTGTTGCGGTGGAACTTCAACTTTATGCGTATAAATGCCCTTGAAATTCGACCAAAATTTCGTTTATCTAAAATAACTTTTAAACGGTGAAAATAGAAAAAGAGAAGTTTAAATGGTAGACTTGCACCGTTTGAAGAGCCCGTTAAAACTGGTATAAATACTTATATACAGGGTGTTACAATAAAAAAGAACGACGTAGCTACACTGTTGAAAATTTTAACCCCTTTTTTGACTAATTTAATAGTCAGGAGAGGTCCACACTCTTTTCGTGTTATTTTGTCAAGAACTATACGAGTTTAATTTTGACGAGCAAAGATAGTCAAGTATTATCTATTGCTAAGGGTTATTTTGTCCAACTGACACGTGAATTATAAAAACTTCTAGTCGCATTTTATTGATGCTAGACCTAGAACAAATTTTAGCTAGTTGTTTTAACTAAATGAATGCGATCTATTGGGTGATTTAACACCGTTTTCTAAAAACGACGTTTTTTTTTTAATATGCAACTCTTATTTCTTAGTGCTATAATATTCTCTATTTAATACGTTTTCTCAATTATAAATATGCAGAAATACTCATTCAAAAGTTATGGTTTCAACTAAACGTGCTAATTTTAAAATGATTTTTGGAGAACCGTTATAAAATTAAGTGAATGTTTATACTACTCGACTCAAATCTGAACTAATTACGTAAATAGATGTTCCCAATACATCTTTAAGATGTTGAAATTTTTTATGCACACTGGATTAACGTTTAATAACACAAGGTTACACTTTGCAGGTCAGTCACGTTTGGTGGTTTGTTTGGATATGTTATACGGAGAAACAAACACGAAAACAGATACACGTGCAATTGCAGGTGGTGCGTATAATGCAATACTGTATTAGATTAGGTGGGTTTCTATATTTCTAATCCGAGGGAAAAAATTTTGATTGTTGAACGCTTCTGAATGTCTAGAAAAATAGTAAATCCTCATATCTGAACATAGAATTCACACAAAATTCTAGTAATTTCTGTTCTATTAAACACATGTAGTCAACTCGCCTGGGAAAGTTTGTAAAAATCAACACTAGAATATTTGACTAGCACAAAATTAACGCCAACACCGATTATATTTTCAACAGTGTATTTGATCGAATTTCAGAAATCGGTTATAATCAATTGTTATCAAGCAATATATACCAAAGTGATTTAGATAATTATACAGAGTGTCAACAAAATATGCTTAGCTTTGCTATGTGAAAAATTGATCCAATTTACTTTGGTGGAACAGCTCAAACAAAAAATAAAACTGAATATAAAGTACTGTACTTACAGCAATATTAAGATTGTCCCTTATTACTTCGACTGTATTCTAGATAAGAATTTGGATTTCGGGAAAGTAATATAATATTAATCGTGCACCTTTAGAAGATATATACTGGGTGTTTCATAAAATGTACCCACAGTATAATTCATTATTTCAAATGGAACTCCCTCCCCCCCTCCCCCTATTTGTTTACATTATTAAAGGTCTAATTACACTTCATTCTTCCCCAGGTGATGAAACAGTTGCTTTGTGGTTTTCCAGTTACAACAATTTTTTTTAACAAAAATTTGTAGAATCATCTATCCCAAAGAATAAATATTTTGTTTGTATGGATTGGCTATATTTAGGTCAAAATGTCAGCAAATTGTTTTTATCACCAGACGCGAGGGTGGCTACCAGGAAAGCGTTGACTTTACTTTATTGGTGATGCTGTTTTGTATAGTTCTTGCCGCATAATGTATGTATACACAGAAAACATCATTTTACTGATTTTCCCATTGTAGTTCTTATAAACTATTGTTTTTGGTAATAATTTTACATAGCGCTCTTGTCTTACACAATCACCGTAATAAATAATCACTATACACAACTTCTTGAAATAACAAACAATATTTACGATACTTCTAATATTGAACCCATCGTCATTTAGCTTATGTTAATAACAAACAAGTTTGGTTCTGATAGAAACTAGAATATGGCCACCTGTGTAATCAGCTGTTTTTTACGTTGTTTTTTTTTGTTGTCATGCATATTATGTAGGCAAAGCAAATTTGATTATAGTATTTGTGGTAAAAATAACATAGTGCTTTACATTCGGTTTTATTTCTTTTTAGCCTGTTACACCACACCAAATTTGATTAAATTTTCACAAAATAGCTTGATTATAGCGGTATATCCCACGAAACTTTGTTGGGTGTGTTACTAGGAATGGCCCTCTTTCTGAGGGTCGCAAAAGAATTATCACAGAGGAATTATTTTTTGTTTTTCTAACTGGAGCACTATCCAGAAAAATATTTCCCAATTCGAAATCAATTGGATAAACAGAGACGGAGATAAAACAAAAACAAAGTACTTTTGTAGGGAGCTGAAACCTTACACAGTTTATTACCTTCATAAAACACAGCTTTTGTATTAGTTTTCAATTCGATGCTTGAGTGGTGCCTCTTATTTAACGATACTAAAATTTTGATTTTCCAGCATTTTTGTAGAAATTAGTGCAAACAGGTAGGTATAAAAAATCCTAATATGGATTGATGCAAAGTATAATTCTGCATCACTTCTAGTTATAATATACAGAGTGTTTCATTAAAAAAAAGAATTGGGAAAAAATATTTTTAAAACGGCAAAGTGAGTTCTTTCTTAGTGACCAACCTGTCATGTGGTGAATTTTCTGACATCTTGATCTAATCTTTGCCATCCACACAAAAAGAAATTATTGTTCTTTGAAGGTGTTAGGACACGTTTGGAAATATGAATCGCTCTGCTTGTTAAACAGAATTAAGGTTTCATTGCGGGAGAATGTTCTACGACCTTC
This sequence comes from Protaetia brevitarsis, assembly GCA_004143645.1. Lineage (NCBI taxonomy): Eukaryota > Metazoa > Arthropoda > Insecta > Coleoptera > Scarabaeidae > Protaetia > Protaetia brevitarsis. The sequence continues at coordinate 348 of RXPK01004745.1, read as the reverse complement.
TAGGAGTGTGTGACTGTAGAATTGTTTAATGGTGATATGTAGTCTACCATAAATTGTGTGTTTTTTTCTTTTAAGTGTTTATTTATAATTTTAACTCTATGACTTATGGCCATGTTGTATAACATATTGACAAGTGTACACAGATTGTAATGCTGTCTCACACGAAATAAATGTATCATATCATCATATCATAGGAATACTTTCTTTGGGATAGGAAATTTTTGAATCTTTGATGAGAAATAGTTGTAACCCGAAAACCACAAAACAAATGATTTTATAATCTTGATTGAACCTTTGATATAGTAAATAGCTACAAGGGATTCTATTTAAAATACATGAATCATACCT
>RXPK01004744.1:0-34022 GCA_004143645.1 Protaetia brevitarsis | reverse complement strand
GCTTTTTGTATCGCTACTAGAACCGTAAATATATTACAAATTAGCATGCATCTAGCAATAAATTATTTGTCTCTGAGGTATAAGCCATACGGTACTATCGGAATTACAAATCCCGGCGCTAATTAAAACTTTAATAGCCTGGTAATTAAGGAGTTCTCGTTAAATAAGAGCGACTTTAATATCCCGTAGATAATTTGCACAAATATGTGGCCTTATAATTTACTTCTAATAAATATATATTTATGACTTTTAGGAGTCGTCCTAGATACTGATTGACAAGTCACATTTTGCTAATTAATATTTCAAATTATTAATTAATATATGTTAAGATATAAATGCAACCTACAGAAGTAAATTCTAATTAGTAAAATTTTTGTTTGCTAGTTGTGTTTTCTTTTTTGTGTGTTTCCTTGATGAGATTTACCTTTTTCACTGTTCCCATTGATTGAAGAAAATGTCATGAAATAGACATTAAATATTCTTATGTTAGCTGCCTACTTTCATCGCTGTTTTTTTTGATTTTGTCTTGATAGCATTGGTTCTCATGAATATGTTGTTAATTAATGACATATTACGACTTTGAATCCTTATTCTTTTTTATTCAGAATTTGAAGTATATTTAAACACTAATAAGTAAATCAGCTAAACAACATATAATAAACGCATTTAACATGTCACTGATTTCAAATTGTTTTTTTTTCTATATGTATTTACCGTATATTTTGGAGAATCATAAAAAATTGCAAATTAAAAATAAATATAAGCCATCGATTAAATTAAATAAAATAATATGAAACAATTTACAAAACAGAGTTATTTGTCCATACTGTGGATAGCATATTTAGTTTAATTATACTAAGTACCAAATATAATTTGACACATTAGTGGCAATAATTGCCTTATTTCTCTAATTTGATGTATCCTTGGATAGTTCTAATCCGTATTGACACATACGTTCGGGAAATAGAATGTGATATTTTTTTATCACTAAGAATGTTAGTGGTAAATACTGTGGATATAATAAACTATTACATATATTCATTCATTCACTGATTTAGATTTTCTTATTGTTGATTTCAAGGTATCTTGGTAATTAATTGTAAGTTATGAAGTTGTCATGCTTATGTACATGTATGAGCTAGAAAATACTTACAACATATCTTAAAATAAATATTTGAATACGTTTATTAGAGACAATATACACAATTAACTAAGTTGTTTATTGAAAAATTATGTTTTCGATTATTAATAGCATTGTCAAGATCGTCTATAATTCCATTCTGTAATATTTAATAGATAGAAGTAATCTTCTTGATTTTAGTTAGATTTGAAATTTAAAAATGCTATGTATTGTCGATTTTGATTAGAAAATTACTTTCGGCGTACACATATTGGCAATAGTAAAAAAATATTTATATAGAAGATGAAATAGTAATGAAGAAAACACTTTTTGAAAATTAAGTGCTGATTATATGTATTCTTCAGTATCAATCACAAAAAATAATTATATAATTGCAAGTCAGTTCCTAAAATCAATACAGCTTACGGAGATTTCATAATACGCATCCTGGTATATTTATTTTTAATCATCCCTTATCGGTTTCAGAACCAAGCACATGATGCATGCTCTAGCTAATAGACTGTAGATGGCGCACCAGGCCCTGTTTCTATGTTTATACTACTTGGGAATAAGTATCAAAGCAATTATTTTTAGAAATGTATTTGTGCCCAAAACTGCTTAAATTTATATGAAATATCTACTGTGTTTAATTTAATTTTCCATAAGTTTTTAGTAGTTTTTTCATGTACCTAATATACACATGTATTTTGTTTATATCTTTTTTAAAAAGAATTTTGCAACAAAAAACAATTGTTCATTGATTTATAATAATAATTGTCGACGAACAGCTTAGGCGTTTGTGTTTCTGATTTTATCAAATTTAAATGGAATTTGTCAGAGAATTGAAAATAGAGATGGCGCTACGACACTGTATTTTTAAATGTTATATTTTATATAAGGAATGTTTTTATTTATAGATTTCTTTAAATGTAAATTGCGATATATGAAAGTATTTACGAGTTGCGAGTGAATTCGTGAAATTTTTAGGAGCATTATAACATAAATCTTCGATTTTCGAAAATTGAATACAAAATGTAAATTGTATAAATTTTATGTTAATGGAATTAACAGTATGATTAAGAATCGAATTCGAATTCGATTACGAATCACAGATTCGTTGATATTGCGAAAAAAATTATCAAAATGCAGTGGCTTTTTGAACTGTCTTCTCGACATAATATTAGGAATATTCCACACCAAAATTCATTCGCAAACAGCAACGTCCAATACTTTAATATTGCATATTTTATTAATACAGAGTGTTTATGACCTTCTCTCTCTTCGAGGGGGCGGTATATAAATACCTTCTATAGATCCGCTGCGTATAACTCTTTGAAAAGAAAGAGCTACAATCTAAAGAATTTTCAAATGCAATATGCTATCGTGTCTTTGTAATAAAGATTCTTCTTATAATAGACAATAATTAGTGTGATCTTACCCCTAACTGCTATATTTCAGTTACATAGATCGACTTGAAATCAGTAATATTCAGTTTTTTCTGTGAAAATGTGAACCGCAATGAGTTTATCGACAAGTATAGTATAATCCACATTTGTATATTAATTTAAGTTAATGCTAATTATTATTGTGTGAAGGAATATTTCGTTTTTTTTTTAAATATTACTTTAACATGCTAACGATATGAGAGTAGATGGAATATGAGTTAATATGGAGAGTATTAAAATTAAAAACGTACTTCAAACAATTTTGGTGTTCATATCAAACTAGCCTAATCTTTGATTAAATGAATAAATTAATAAAAACCAGTTAATTAATATAGTTATACCTATTATATTAAACAAACAATAGAAGTATTAAAAAAATCGAACAGAGATTAAGTTTTTTCAGAGAGTTAGGTGTTTATTTAATCCAACATAGTCACTCATCAAAAATTTGTTTGGATTATTGATTCTTCTTCCTGACTATTGTGAATTCACTTTTATAATATGTACAATAACACTACTTTGTTGTGAAATTATACATTTGTTAAAATAGGTAACAATAAAGTTATTTTTTACAGTTCCTGATAGGTTCGTTGATCCGTTTATAAGTATTTTTACAAGTTACCCGTCATTTTGGTACACAGAAGAAGTAGAAATTAGAATATATGAAGGTCGCTGCAAAAATTACATGCTGAAGTCGTCTTTGTGATTTTAACCAGGATCTTTTTCAGTGTACTGTTCACTATTAGTTATTATTGGAAAATCTGGATACTTCTGAGACGAATACTTACAATTATTAGTAGATACAGAGACATTACAAGTAAATGTAGGTTCATTCGGAAAGAAACAATATTTTTGAGGTAGGTATTTCAAGGCTTAGACGTTTAATATAACCAGAATAAATTGTTTGTTTTATTACAACGCCCATTCAATGAACTTGATTTTTGTAATTTTGCGTGAAGCCATAGTTTTACGTTTTAAATAATTCTCTTTTACTTATATCTCCTACATTTTCTCATAGCTAGCTTGTTTTCTAAAAAAAATGTTAAAATTTTTTTTAGACTAAGCGAGCTTGAATTCCGATACGTTAAAATCCAGTGATACAATTTTTTGTCAATTTATAACTCAATCGGAGGACAATGAACGTAAGCTTTGTAGATGAGAAAATATAGGCAACGCATTGGTGCTTGAAGCTATAAAAATTCTGAGATAATAAATATAAAGAACGCGGAATGACCAAATGAAGAAATTTTGTCATTTGCTGGATACTTCACACAGTGATTGATCTATGAACATATGCTGATTCTTCGCAGTTGAAGAATTTTTCTCAATTTATGATAAATTTCGTAGGTGGTCGATCTGTTGGTTCTTATTATAACCGGGATCTCATAGCTGTCTCGCGTGCACGTCTCCCCTAGTTGTTGCTTTCTTATTAAAATCAATCTCCTCAAGAAAACGGGCGCCTGACAGAGGCGGTATGAGCCGTCAAATCAAGCTCCTGGTATTACTTCTTATATTTACGCTAAGCTTGTATTGCGAGATTGAGTTTCGAAACAAAGCGAATTTTAATATTCGCTCGTTCCTATGCATATTGTAATCTTTAGGTGATTTTAAAACGTAATTATTGTATAGCTTAGGGGCTTACGTATCTACATATCATAAAAATAGCCCAGTTTTACTCTTTTTTTAAATATATTTTAATCAGTTTTTTTTTTCAAAACGTATATAGACATCACCATCTGCGCACTAACTAACCATATTGACCAATTTAATAATTTTCACAGTCAATTAAATTCTGCCATTGAAAAAGATGTAAATAAAATTATAAACTTTTAAAGGTGTACATGAAGTGACACGTCCTTACATTCACCAAAATGTTCTTAATATATTTTAACACTACATGTTTCGGCTTTGGAATGGCATCTTCAGGTCTTAAAAACGTCGAAATCTACATTCAAATTTAAACAGTTAAAAAAAGACATTCAAATTAAAATACGAAAAACAAAAGGGACAAACAATACAAAACAACGAATTAAAAGTGAGACATAATGTCTACGGATATAGAACCAAGGCTTCACATATCACATTCATGGGTTTCAATTTACACTAAACTTTTTAGATGAGACTACATATTATGATGATGACTGTTACTTATATACAAACTGGTACAGTAAGCCTACAGCCTCCTTTAGATAATCAATTTAAAAACAACGGCCCCTTTTTTTTTTAAAAAAAAAGGATAATTAATAACCTGACAGATCGCGCCGTTAAATTGTCACATCCAAAATTCAGAAAAGAAATGTAATAATATAAATGTTGCTCATAAACTAAATAATACTACTAAACTAATTTTTACAAAACTTAAACCCCAAATAGAAGACAAAAAAAAACAGGTAATATATAAAACCCATGTAAAGAATGCAATGGCTATTGTATTAGCCAAATTAAATAGTATCTCTATAAGTGTATTCAAATATTTTAAAACTGATTAGACAGCTTTATCTGCACATAAACTTCAAATGGACCATCATCTTGACTTCGGAAAAAACAAAATTATGGCAACAGAAACCAAACAGAACTGCAAGAACATAAAAGAAATGATACATATAAAAAAGAACCATCAGCTATTAACAGTAAAAGTTACACCAAAAATCTTAACGCAATCTATTATCCCACCAAATAAACAACTATATTTTACGAATATTAGCAATAATTTTATACATCACAGTATATCTCGTATTTTCTTCGTTTTCACATTACTGTATACTTTTTAAAAACACAGACAGAAAAACACAAATGTTTCCTTCCAATTATTTGCATTTTAACTTTCAACGATTTAACAACAATATCAAAATTTATAACCTAATATTACAATTTCAAAATTTTAAACTACTTATTTTATTTAATAATGCGAAAAAATAGTAAACTTTAATATCAAAATTGCTAATTTTTTATTAAATATGTTTCTTATAGATAAATTAACGTATTTGTAAATTCTATAAATAAATTTTACTCTATTGAAAAAGGCACTAGAAAATGCCGAAACGTGTATGGAAATAAAGAAGTTCATACTCAAACCTAAGCCTGCCATGTAGTTTAAATTTGAGCGAACCGTTCCTTCAATCATGTTTATCATTCTGGAGAAAGTTCCGATTGTCGTAACTGAAGAAAGCAATACTGGAATCTCAGCCTGCCAGTCTCTGTGAAAGACCTAAAACGTATTCGATTATAACGAGTCAATTAAAACTTTAATTAATTTAAACATGCTTTTTCATCAACTAACGGAGTTTAAGGTGGAAAACTTATCTTTAATTAAATATATTCTAGGTATTTAACATCTTTGAGCTTGCTATTGCATTCACGTATATACAACTGTAATCCCAGAGATGTAACAAAATATTTTTTTATTTGTTGTTAGTTTTACAAATAGAAGAACATTAGTTGTATTTGAGTAGCACATCCGGTTAATATTTAGTTCTTTTGATTGATTTAATTGTGTTTAATGTGTAGAACCCGGATGTTTGGCACAAAAGATATGAAAAAATGTGCAACAAATGTCAAAAAAGACACTCCAAGAAATTTATCATATGTTCCTTTTGGCACGTGGAAAAGATGGTCATGAAGTTGATATGTTCAATTATGTAAAAAATAAAAAGGAATATATTATAAATTATATTACATCATTACTAAAAAGTGAATTTGAAAAATAATCTGAAAAAAAATTATGCAGAAACATCATCATTTCTTTTTTCATTTAATCTATAAGGAAATATTCTAGATTAAAGAACATGGTTTATTTAATTGTAAAAGAAAAGCCTGCCAAAAACACCATCGAATTGAATAATTTTTTCCAATGCAAGATATAAGATCCATATCCTTTTTTATCTTCCTCTTGATACAATTGGACGCATAATTAGAATTTCTCTTCAAGAAGAAGAAAGGTATAATGTCATACAAATATTGAGACCACAAAAAAAAGACAAATCTTCTTAGGCCGCTAACTAAAAAAAATTATTCCACAATTTAAAACAACGGGCCAAGAAATAAAGGGAATCTTCTACAGTTAATGATCATCACTTACGTTTCAATTAAATTACATACATATATGTTATTTAGTACTAACGATATTGAATGCGATTTTTATCTACGAATTGTGTCATACTCTTATAAATTACTTTGTTCTATAATTAAATTAAACATATATTGCTGGACAAGCAACTGTCCATATAATAGACAATATTTTTACAGTAAAATTAATATAAAAATGATCTATTTAAAAAAAGATATGACTATATTAAAGTGTTGTGTTACATAAAAAATAATTGCTTATAAAATGTACTTGCTTAATGGTATGGATTCTATTTATAATTGTTGTGCCTTTATGAATTATTCTGTAGTCCTTAATTTCTTTTCCTTTGCTTAAGTCAGAAGTGATTTACAGTTCAATATAAATTCTATATTTTTATACTATTGATTCTGTCATTTTCTTTCTTAGGCGATAAATAAGTTACATACTTAAACTATTTTGATTGAAATGAAAAATCAATCTGACTTACAATTGTCATTAATACATACATAGAAACAATGAAGCTTGAATTATTCATTCAATATTTAGTACCCATATTATTTCAATAATTTTTTTTTATTTTTTATTTTTTTGCTGTAGTCGCAGGCCGATATCACCAATTGACCCAAGAAAACGTCACCATGGTGTTGTGAAAAGCACCGCTTGTTCAAATACTAAATTTTTGGAACTAACGGTCTAATTTTCATAACATTATACCTAGTTTACTTTTTTAAATGTTGGGACAACTCAAGCACGATTGATTATAACTCTAAAACTGCTTAATTAACTTTCTTTTTTTGAGGGTTTTGTTCAGGCAAGATATTTGTTATTTTAATCATCATTTTTTTTTACATAGATAGTTATTGAAAGAAATATATGCAAATTCTGCGTTTTTTTTACCACAAATATAGTAAAAACGGAGGTTTCGTGGTTCTAATCTGGATATAGTTCGATAATATGAACTAACCTTAGATGTTTAAGCACTGCACAGATAAAGCGGATCCCGTAAATTAAAGAAATTATTTTATTTTTAAATATATTCCTTTCTTTTAAAGCAATATTGTGTACCAAAGAAATATTTCTTTTTCATTTTTTTCTAAATTAATTAAAAGGTACTAGCACATTACGTTATCTAGAACATCTATTGGTTTACAAGATACACTAGAGTCCAGTGGTTGGTAAATTTTGGATAAATAGTATCGCATACAAGGCGATATAAGGTTCTACGTTTGTCGAGCAAACGATTTATATGGTTAAACATACGTATCTATTATTTATATGCATTAATTGTTACACGGAAGTGTAAGTTATGTCTGTAGGTAAAAGTACATACATACCTACACATGTTAAGATTCGATATAATCTAACCGGTTGAAGAATTTAATTATGCGTTTAAATCCTCACTTACATGTGTGTAAGATCAAGAATGCGGCAGACCCGTAGCTAAAGGGTACGTGGGATAGAATGAACCCGCATCGCAGGTGGTCGTGATACAAAATACTTCCTCCCATTTGAATAATGGTGAACGTAATCCATAAATCAAGCAAAGAGAGCACGAAGAATACAACAACAGCGAAAAATATAAGGGGTAGAAGTGAAGTTCTCTAACCCTCCAACCCTTTACATAATGTAGTTAAGGGGTAACCAGGAAGTCTTACTTCTTTCGGCTGTGATCTTGAATTAAACGAAGAAAATAAGCTGCATGCGTATATGTAAAGCATACGGTGAATATAAATTAATTTTTATTCCGCTCCAAAATCAATCAACTCGTACCCCGGTACGTAGTAGAAGCATTTCCCATGTAATTTGAGAGATTTGACGGGAAAGTTGTTTCGAGTTGCTAACATTATTCCTAAACATTTACATATTCTTTTCAAATCCGTTTTACCTACTTCTTGTAATATACACGCTGCACCTTGGTTCGCCAGTTTTGCAAATCAACGGTGACCAATGATGCTTTTACATATACCTAATATACATAATTTATGTGTAGATATATACATACCATGTATGTTTTCCCATGGAATTATTGATTACACATTGATGTATATGTAAATTCCCATCCTCCTAAGGTATTTTAGAGAATTGTGAACCCAGGATTCCGTACGTGTAGTTCTGTCACATCTGCCATTGTAAAATTTAATTCTTATGCGAGTGGTCAGATACGTAACTGCATCTTTCGAATAAATACCCATAAACTCAGGAAATAATTGCCGAGGAAGGAGGAACAATGTAGAAACCTTGTTTAAGATAAACAACTGAGTATAACTTGTAAGGATGTATATATGCGTAAATGTTGTATTTCAAAGAACAAGTGTGAAGTGTAAATGTAAATTTATATACTTTTTCTGATAGTCGAAACAACTTATGCAATGTAATTTCATTGATTCATAAAGATTCATACTTGATTTACTTTTAATGGAAGAGTATTAAAAGGGTGCAATAATTCTAGAAGTTAAAAAATAGAAAATATTAATCTTTATTTTAACTGGTGTATGCCATTAGTGGCAGCGCTATCTCCAGTAAATGTTTTATGATTACACGGACCGCGTTAACAAGCATACTCCCTTCTAAATGTCTAATGACTTTACAATTATGTATGTTATGTACCATCGAAGTCGAAAATCTTGACTCAAACTCACAGAGAGAAATATTGAAATACTGAAGAAACTCCAATGCTTCTATCTATTTATGTCAAGCTTGAGTCAAGACTTTGTCTTTGATAGTACATGTACATGCATATATTTATGATCACTAATTATAATGATAAGATGGCTTCTGGGATAAATAGAAATATAAAAGACATATCAAGCAGTTACTGCACAGAGAAAATTCCGTGTAGTAATATTTACACTTCACTGTTGGACAAAAATTGTAGTAAGAATTTTTACTATTGTGCGAAACAACAACGCTGCAGTTTTATATACTACAGATACAAAAAAAAAAGCAATAAAATTGTTAGAAAATATTGTAGCACAATCTTCTAGAAAATATTGTAAAATCTTTTATAATATTTTATAACTAATAAATATAATAATTTGCATCTGATGAAGTGAGAAAAAGTTATAAACGAATTTTTGTACTGAGAAACTTTATAGTGCTCGAACACAATTCATGGATCGAATTAATAATGAATTAACTATAATTGTAATATTTTGATTTCCGCTAATGTTAAGAAGGACGTCGATCTGCCAATGTCTTGGACATACTCAAAATTTACGAATTGCTGTTTCTGAAGCAAAAAAGCTGGTGTTAAGACGGGCCTTGGCCTATTGACATGGCAGTAATAATTATATGCACCAACTGCCAACATCCCCCGATATTTATGTATTGTCGTTAAGAATCACAAACAACCTCACGAAGTGAAAAATCTCATTATTTTAGAAGATATTGCGAAGATTAAAAAAATAATTGATATAAAAAGCGATCATATTATTTGGTTACTTCTTAGTTTATTAATTTAACAAAAACCATGAATGTCACTTAACATTAACAATTGAATATTATTAAGAAATAAAGATTACGCTAACCATAATTGTAATTAATTTAATGTAATTATTATGTATAAATTACCTTTTTTCTAAACCCACCCCGCTCACATTTTGTAAAGAGGTTCTCTGATCTAAGCATTATTGTTATGGCGAAGTTTTCTACCCATATAGTTACGTTCAATAGGTATATGTGTCACAGGTTGCAGTCATTGTTGTAAAGATGTCGCTTCTCCTATTTTACTCAAACACAGTTATAAAAAGTTGATTCGGTGCATTTACCAGAAAAAAAAAACATTCTATACCGGCGAAGAAGAATTCGCAAACGTCACACACAGAATAAGTTTATGAGATCAAAACTTCTCAAATTAAGGACCTTGATGACTCAAGCAATTTGATATTGCTAGAGGTAATCTTTTTTGTCAAGTATAATCATACTGTGTTATGTTTCGTTCGTATTAAGTTTGAGTTTATTGGAGGTAAAATATGCTTCTGCCTCTTTAACCACTGTGTGTGTTTTTTTCTACAAGTCTATTCCTTGTATTATCCTTCATCAGAAATGATGTGTCATCTGCATACTGAATATCTGAGTCCGGCCCGAGATTAAAATTGAATTGTTCAAAGGAATTCGGGTTTTATATAAATGATAAATAATAGTGGCCCTAAAATAGAGCCTTGCGGTACACCGCAATCAACGGGTTTCACGTTTGATTTATTCCCAGCAATTTCGACATGTTGGCGTCTGTACTTTAGATATGCTTCCAGTAGATTGTAGCTTTTACCCCATACATAATCCACAGTGTCAAACGCACTGTTTAAGTCACAGCATGTCAGTTGAGTGTATTCTTCACTATCTACTGCCATCATTATCACATGCGTTACTTTTCTTAAACCTGTTGCAGCTGATCTATTTTTACGAAAACCATGCTGAACACTAGTAATTAAATTGTGTTTATTTATGAAACTGCTTAATCTGTCCGCAACAACCATCTCAAGAATCTTCAAAATGCAGGCAATATTGATATTGGCCTGTCTTATCTCTACTAAATAACATAAAGTTATTTTCTTCTGTATCAACAAGTTCCCTAAGATTTTATTGTTGTAAGTAGAAAGAGCGTGTATGGTGTACGTTAGTGTATACGGTGAAGTTTCCTTAGTGTTGATAATCATTTTCAACCAGGTTGAATTTAAAAAACGAGTAGGAATTTAAATACATTTAATTTGTAGCCGTTTCTGGGTTTAATGATAAAATTCTTGATTTCATCGGTTGTTCGATATTAAAGTCCTTTATAATTAGCCCGAAAAAAAATATTGGTATGCATCATCAATTGAAGCGCTCGGGGGAAAATAGTAATAAGCCACATTATTTTAATTTGAGAAAAAGCCTAGAATGTAGATTATGCATCAAAATCCGAAATATGAGTTTTAAGAATTCTGTTCAATGTTTTGTATATAAATGCGGCTATCGGTCTCTTTAAAATTCCATGACGAAATGAAGATTGCTTTTGCATTTTCAAAAAAAAAAAATAGAAAAACTGAATAAAATGGTGGCTTGTTACTTTTTTTCACTCAAGAAGGGAACAGTTCTTAAGTTATAAAAACTACGGATAAATAATGGGCAGCTGAGTTGTCAAGTAATTTTTTTATTAAGAATATAAATACTATTTTTATTGGATTAGCTTCAACAAAAGAAACGTGTAGTATGAGCATTAATTATCTACACCATCTATGTTCTCGACTTGGTCGTCACATTCTTCAGCAGGCGTAACGTCTTGTACTCCAATATTTATATAAAAATCGTGGTACACTAATGGAATGTATGGCAGGAGTACCTTCAAGTTCTTTAATTTTATATCTTTAATTATAACTGGGCCGGTGTATTTCTTTTTAACTGTATTCAGGTCCATCACTTGAGGAATTTTCTGTCCCCTTTTACCAACATTTACAGGCTTGAAATCTTCGTTCAAAATATGTTTAATAAATATTTTGGTAGGATTATCAGCTTCAAACTTAAAACAGCGTACATTGGCAAAGTCTACGTTTTCTTTGTCCTCAGTAAACTGTTTCCTGTTTATTGATTTGCCTATTTCGTCAAAAGAGAAAAAGTCATTTTGTGTCATTTCATACACAGTAAATGGATTTTTAGTTCTTGATTCTTTTACCACTTGTACCCATTCTTCTGGTGAGTAAACCTGATTTATGTATTTCTTATGTTTTTCTATGGCCGCAAAATCACGATCGGAAGGCAGATGCGTATGTCCAGCCACAAGGAAGCGATGTTCTATAGATTTGTAGACATTATTTCTAACTAAGTGAAGCCACAAAGCCATGAGAGTCCAATTTTTATTTTGTCCACCACAGTTGTCAGTAAATACAATGAGATGTTTGTTGGGTGTTGGGAGCTTGTCATTAATGTATTTTAAAATGCAGCTGGCGATCTCATCACTTCCTCTTTTGGCAACATTCTCGGTCCACATGTACATGTAACCTTTTCCAGTATTACCTTCGTGTATTCCCAGATTGTACATCCAGGCTTTACGTAAGTAAAACGCTTTACCAACGGTAAGGTGTGGAATCGGTAGCGCTTGTTGTAAGTCGAACGATATTACGTCCAGCAATTGTTTTCTTCTTTTGATCTCGCATTTCATTTTTTAAGTTCGTCTGCATCGCCTCCGCTCTTCTTTGGTGTAGCTCCAAACTTATTGTGATGTCTTGAATTTTTTTTTCACTATCTTTATGAGATTCGAGCAAAATATGGTATTCATCGCATGTTGCACACGTATCGCTTCTAGGAAGTTTGAAGCCGATATTATATTCCGAGCAAAATATCCTGCGATATCTGTCTTCTTTAACAGGAATAATATTACGTGCTTTACACCAAGAAATGTAATACTTTTTATACAGCAACGATATTGACAAATCGTGGTCAATATAGCTTCTATGTGGATTTTGCTTGCGGCTATAATGACTGCAATATTTTGGAATAGATTTGATATGGTCATGAACAGATTGCACCATTACTTCCGGCAACCTGTTCTTTCTATTCTTATGTCTACCACGCCCATCAGATTTTGGAGTATTAAGTCCGTCTCTGATTTGTTTGCAAACATTATAAACTCGTCTTCTATTATTTTGTAAACCATGGACTGACAAAAATTCTTCTTTACACACTTCATGGTCTTTTCCCTTTGTCTTAACATAGTATTTAAATGTGGTAGATCGTGATGACTTTTCCTTTTTTGTTTTTTTGGGGTATTTACGTTTTTTACCTACACTTTTAATAATGCCGAATAAGTACGCGTTTTGTCTATCAAACGTTTGTAAATTCCAAAATGAATGAAAAATATTTTGTTCCTCCCCTTCTAATGATTCTCTGCATTTTTTTTTACAACTGCAAGGTGGTCCTAATGATTTACAGTCTTTTTCCACGCCCTTTAGGGTGGTATACCCATAGCCCAAATTTCTTCTCTGATGAGCTTTCACCTTCTTTCTACATTGAATGTTTGTTTGTCTTTGCCGTGATGGTGGTTTCTTTGGCGGAGTTGTTACATATGCCCTAGTAGGACCCTCTTTCTAAAACAACCATAAAAATGCTGTCAAAATACCACATAAATTAAATTTGTTAAAATCAGTAACAAACCACAAATTGTTTAGTTGTTAGATTATTTTTTCCTATGTTTTGTAACCTGGCTAGTACTGTACTGAACTTACACGGATTAACACTGGCAAATCAAAGTACTGATTTTAACATTACACTTCCACCAGCAAAACCAAGGCCACCAAAGCCAAAAATATTAGACCAAAAATTTTGTTAAAAAGGGAATAAGCCACATCAAACTTTACTTACTTCTGATTCACAAACGCTGCTGCTTTCATTATTGCTACTTGTATAAATATAATCCTTGTCCTTAATACTATCATCTGTTTCGCTCGAAATGTCATTGTCACTACTATTTTCTTCACTACAAATTAACTTTCTTTTAGATGTCACATACTTACATCCGCATGTTGAATTTATGTGGCTTGTTACGTTTTTACTCCAACTTTGCCTTGAAGATGACTTGGATCAAGAACGTAACCATTGACTTGTGGCGCGATCTTTTTACTAGTAGCGGTAATAATTTACTGAGGCTTGTTACCTTTTTAAATAGAATATTTACATTGAAAACGAGATTTTCGATAACTTGTGGCTTATTACTATTTTCCCCCGAGCGCTTCAATTGTAGGAATCACCAAAGTACCAAAAGCAATAAAGGGTGAATAACACTAGAAACGAACTCGAGTTTATGCCTATCAGGCATCATCAGCGTCGCCGTGAGTGTGTAAAGCCACTTTTATCGCTATCACATCTTAAGCTTTATGTAATATCACTCACTACGCGAAAGGGAGTTCAGTTTGTGTGCCCTTAGAAGCCACCCACCAAACTCCTACCCCAGCATAAAGCCGGCAATGCAGTCGCTGATCTAGCTCGGGCAATCACTAAATTGCCAGTCCCACTAGATTTGCTCTTGCAAAACACACGACAGCGTATGGTCATGATCTTACGGCCGGCTTGGCATGGACGTAATAGAACATCAAATATTCCTAAACACAATTAACCGAAATTAACCACCAGTGCTCGTGATCTACTGTAAAAATCACCATATAGCAAAACCACAGTGTATAATCGTAGGCCAGGCCGATGTCCCCCGTAATAATCGGCGAAAGCTGTTGGGGGATGTGAAGGCTTGGATTATTATTATTATATGAAAGATGGACAAGAGCTATACCAGTGCTTCCATACTTAATAATATAATTTTAAGCGTCGATTTAATTTTAAAAATTATCTAGATAACATCCCTGCCATAAGAATAATTATGTTGGCAAGCGCATGTGAAAACAAGATTCTGTAGATTGATAGTTATACAGCATATCGTGCTTTTTATTTCTTAGACATGTCTGTAATTCGAACATTAGGTGTTTTACTTTTCCTCTCTTCATGTATCCGACTAACCTGTACGCATAACACATCCAATAATGATGATTACCGACTGTGAGCGCTCAAAAAATTTCATTCTAAATACACGATTCCACGTGAATATATAAATCATGTAGTATTCTAGACTAGTTAAAATCCAATAACGATTTGCTTTTACCGCTAAATCAACGTTAACGACATGCCCGGGGATGCAATCAATTGCAGCGTTCTCCTTTGCGCGCTCCTTTAATGATAATTACCCTGGATTAAATTCCAGGAGGACTTCCATGCTCTGCTTAGAGGTAACGTTTAGCATGCACTTACATTTTCTAAATTTTGTCCCAGAACTTGGTACTTTGATATCCTTTCACTAACATATATAAGTATAGAGTAATCATATTTTATTCAAATTGTACAGTCCTACTGAAAAAAAATGTATACGATATATGGGAAAATACCTGAGATGAGTGGATTTAGAGTGGACCATAGCTATTACTATGGTTTAGTAACATAAAAGGAAATCAGTCTGCTTATGTCTAACAGGATTTTTTTAAATATTAACATAGTGTACACTATGTTAATATTTAACCTCCAGCTGCCAAAACTTGACGCATTTATAACGTTTATAATAGTACTACTTATTATCATGAATAAACGTTGTTTTATCGTTATTCCAAATATTAAGTTTGTTCGCGTCGCATGAACTATTTGCACTATTATGCACTTTTGCACACAAAAGTTCTAAAAAGTGCATAATAGTGCAAATAGTTCATGCGACGCGAACAAACTTATTATATAAACTGATTACAAACTCTATATATGATATCTTGTAGGAGCTATCAACTCGTGTGTGTCATGTTGTCGTTAGATGGCGCTGTATGATACATCTCGTTTTCTTTTTTTGACAAGGTTTTGTAGTCTCGTCCTTTTCTGGCATTTCACTTTGATCGTTGTTTTGCCCTGGTCTTCCTTATTTGTTTCAGTGTTTAGGTCCTTATGTTCCTCTTCGCTTTAGTTACTTATATGTTCGTTTTTCGGTTTCGACTATGTATGATCTTGATTTATCTGTACAACTTTTTATCTTGCCTCCTTGCCATGCATTTTTTGCAACTTGCATTTGTATATTGGTACAATTTGTAATTCCATGGAAGGTTTGGCTGCTTTATCGGCATACGATTTTTGGTTTTTGTCTGGAGATTTGATAATCGCTCTTTAACATTGTATCTAGTTTAGAGATTATAAGAAGATCTTCCTTTATTGGCATTGTTGTTCTGGTTATCCTACACATTAATCTTTGGTTCGGGGAACCTAAAATGTGGTCTCTAGCGGTATTCCTTTGATTTAGTAACGCTAGGTAGATGTCCGATTTATCTTTTGTGCATTTTAATAATAAAGCTTTGGCTTTCTTTACGTATATTTCTGCTAGCCCATTGGAACGTAGAAATATTGGACTAGATGTTTCATGGTCAAAAGTCCATTTCACTTTGAACTCTTTGTAGTACCTTGGGAATCCCATATGTAGCAAACCAGGCGCGGGATTGCGAAAGTACAAAACGATTCAAGTACGCCGTCTTTATTCGAAGGGTGTGATTATGAACCAACAATTTAATATACGTGTTCCTCTGGATCTACTTGATACGAGATTTCGTAATCCCACTGCAGGTTTTTAATTGTGTTATTACTTCAGCTGACGCAGAATGTTCCATTTTATGAAAGTCGTAAAATCCTGAATAGCTGTCAACAATTAATAAATATTCCTTGCTTTTAAAATGGAATAAATCTGACGCTACAACTTGCATGGTAAATTTGGTATACCTCTCGTTAGTATAATTTCTCTGTCATTATTCTGAGAAGTTCTCTGGCATGTTGCACATAGTTCGACGTAATTGATGATGTCTTTGGTCATGGCTCTCCAGAAAACAATTGGTCTGTGGTCGGTGTAAACAACGTTGTATTCCTTGATGACAATCATGTCCGAGAATTTTATTTGCCTCCGACTTGGGTACAATAATTTTATCTCCTTTGAATAGTAGCCCTTCATAGTAAGGCAATTCATTACGACAATTGAAGTATGATTTCAGTGAACTTGGCAAATTGACCGAGAAATCTGTCCATCCTACTTGAATTGTTTGCATCAATTCTTGTAGCTCGGAGTCTTCTTTAACAGCTTCCTCACATCTGTGCTTTGCCCCTGTTGACATGGATAGCACCAAATGTACTTCCACTTCTTCATTTTGAGTCTAATCTTCATCTTCGTTATCACAATCACGGCAGGGCCGATGCCCCTGCAATTGGCGAAAGCTGTTGGGGGATGCCAAGGCATGAATTATTATTATTATCATTAATACCAGCTTTTAAAAGAAGGTGACGTATATAATAGCCTTGCGTATAGGTAGCCTAAAATGTAAGGTGTTTAATGCTTTCATTGATATACAAAATTTGCCCAACGTTTCCTGTTCCTTGCTAGCACTTTCCTGCTGTTCCAATTCCAGCCTCTCTCTTTCAAGCACTAACCCATCACGTTTTACTACTTTTTGACATGATCTCCCTCTTATTCTCTTCCTCTTTGGCTATGTTTGCCTCTGGTTCTCCATTCGAGGTAAATGTCTAAACCATTTTAGTTGTTTCTCTATACTGCTTAGGATCGGTTTTAAATCTGTTCTTACTACTTCGTTTCGAATTCTGCCTCTCCTGTGATGTCTCGAAAGGAGATAATAAAGAAAAACACTTCACTTATTTTTAAGCGGGTTTTACCTCATAGCACCAACCGTACATTTAACATAACCTAACACGCATATTCTATGTGATCTCGCGGTTTGCGTTAAAAGCAACGTTAACTTATCGTACTGAATTGGCATCCCAACTTCAGGGTGGGGGGCCACTTGTACTACGGGCACGGTACTGGACGGGCCATTGCTGCAAATGCCCACGGACAGCATGGCACCCGAAATTATCTTCACTAAAAAGGTGAGAATTTCCATACCGAACAAAGACCAGGCACGTAGTGAGATCACCCCTATTGATAACTGGTTCACGGATGGATCTAAATCCAGCCAGGGTACAGGAGCCGGTATTTGTGGGCCCAGTCCTAATCAAAGGATATCCATAGCCTGGGAAGCATACAACGGTCTTCCAGGCAGAGGTATTCGCCCCTGCAGCCTGTGCAGAAATGATTGCAAAAGGGGGCTACATGAGGAGGAAAATTAATATAATGACTGATAGCCAGGCTGTTATTAAGGCAGTCTCGAACCTCGTAACTAGGTCAAAACTAGTTAGAGACTACAAACAATCCCTCAATGCACTGGCAAAAGATTACCTGGGTGCCGTGGGTCCAGAGCCCGTATGTGGGAATACTAAGGATTCCGCAAGAAAGGAATCGACCACGGTTAGATAAAGAAAGCCTACAAAGAAATGGAGTCGACCTGAAGGTCAACTCCATGCCAAATGCTAACTAGGGGATGGGACGCTAGTTTCTCTGGTATAACCTACTCAGGCGCAGCAAGAAAGAAGTTAAAATCATTACTGGGTTTGAAACTGCACACTGTTCCCTGAAAAGGCATCTATACAACACAGGCCGAGTAAGCGAACCGTAGTGCAGAAGATGCGAACTACAGGAGGAAACGAGTTCACATGTAATCTGCACATGTGAGGAACTGAAGGTACTTAGGCAGAAATATTTTAGGAGAGATCTATTGGAGCCCCCTAAGGTTCTCAAGTTCCCACTGGGCAAGATACTGGGCTTTATAGAGAACGCCTAGGTGCTCGAGTGGAAATAAGAGAATTAATGGGGATGATACAATGAGCACCTAGCTCAAGTGCCCACCCTAACTTTAACGAATGAATCGTACTGAATTGGCGGGAATTAGAATTTTCTCTTATAATTTTTTTTTAAATAACATCCTTGGCAGCATTTCATTACAATTTATTTCAAATTGTTTCTTTGGTTTTGACATTTTTATATTCATTTATTTGCCTTCCTTGGGTAATTGAAGTTTGCTCTGTAGATGGCGTTATTTTGCGATTTATATTATTTTTAATTTAATTTCTTTTTTGGATACTTTTACCGTGAAATGATCAATATTTATAATAATAAAGGAGAATTTCATTTGTATTTTAATGTGTTGGTGTTTATGTTTGCTTTTCAAGTGAATTTGTTTAATGTATTTTCTTCAAATGTCATTGTCAATCATACAATACCACTACCACACTACCCGCAACGCTCGCACGGCTATTATTCATTCTAATTCGTAAAACCACATTTTCCATCTCTATACTTTGTTGCCCTAATAGCGTTTTAATTTTCAATCATTGTCTAGAGATACAACTATTAACACCAACGTTTACTGCTGTTGGTTCTTGCACCCGGATTTCTGGAATATTCAAATTTGGTATTCTTGTCATTGTCAATTTTATCTTTTATCCATGTCACGAAAGAGTTTCCACAATTTTAATGTTTTATTTTTAACAAGATTTTGTTAATAGAATTGATTGTTAAATTTAATTTAATTGTTCAGTTGTGTATATTAATTTCATTCAGTTGTACATATTGGTTCCCGAGTTTTGTATATGTAGTTTGATATTCTAGATATTTTCTTTGCGTGTGCGTTGCGAGGCCGCAGGTTGTATATATGTATACGACTGTTATTCCTTTGAGGCGCCAGTTCTTTGAATGATGGCGGCCGTGAAGTATATATTAATTTTATTCTTTTTTGCTACCATTTGGTGCGTATTTCTTTTTAACTTAAAGATTTGTTCGTTTAAATTGATTATTAATTCATCCATCAAAGAACTCGTTAATTAATGATTGCTGTTGTATTTTTTTGTGTATACGAAATAGGTATAAGATCAGTTATTATATTTGTTCTGGAAGGTATTTTTAGTTTAAAGAGTTAATTTTTTTTTCGTTTTCTAGTTTACTGATTTGTATTTTATAGTTAATCACCTCGGTTTAGGTGAAAAGAAGCATTGTGCTTGTAATTATATTTCAATTTTGTAAATTTACTTGTTTTGTCCACGTTTAAATTAATTTAGTTCGTTGAATTTTGAAACCACGTGGATTTTTTGTGAATTAGGATTCTTCTAGAACAAATTTGTCTTTTGCTTTGTTTAAGGATTTTGAATTGCCCTTTTGTAAATTTTAGAGTCTTATGCCGGTTTGTTTTCGACCAGGACCTTCTGTCTAAAGTTTTATTTTTCCTATGTAATTGTATTTAACATTTTTTTTTTTTAAATAAAATTTATGATTATTAACGTCATTCAAAATTTCTGTTCTTTTATTTTTGAATCAACCATTTCAATATTTGGTGTAATTAAAGTAAGTCAAATTTTCAAACGCCCACATTTTACTTTTCATGAAGAGGTTTTATTGTGAGAGTAACCCTGAGTTTAATTGGTTCTGTTGCGGCCCTTTATATTTTATTCGCTGAGCTAGTAAATTTAATATTTTCAGTTTTTTAATTTTTCATTTTGCATTTATGCTGCGTACCAGATCAGGTACACAGCAAAAGTACATACTGTGAAGCAATTTCTTAATGATAATACACGTACGTTTTTTTTTTTTCTATAAATTGAGTTATTTTGTGGCATGTTTAATGTGTATGGACGAATTGTACATAACCTGTTGTACTTTTTTAGCAAATAGCAAATAGAAATTTTCGATTTTGAAAAAAAAAAATAGGTATGTGGGGGTTGTTACCGGTAAACAATAATTTTGAGAGAGAAACTATTATTGTTGTCTTTTATATTACAAAAATAGTTAAGTATTTATCTCAACTTTTGTCTTTTAATTTTGGGGATAGTAAAGCAAGGGTAATGTTGCTGATAGGGCGCTTCATCCTCAGAAATGAGTGATCTAGCAGTTAAGAAATATTCCGCTGTTCCAACACTACATCAGCAGATACACCCACCAAGTTTCATTTAAATCGATGAGATGCACTTACCTGCTCTCTAGTAAGTGCCCTCAGTATAGCCTGACTATCTATTGCTATATAGATCCGTTTATACTAAATCGCTGTTAATACGCGCCAAATTTTTAGTGTTCAAGCGAATAATTTTCGATCTATAGATTGACGCAGTTCGTCGTGCGACATCTGCATACAAAACTGAATAAATTTAGTTATACACTACCCGACAAAATTAATGTCGTCATCTATAACGCTCTGATTGTCAAAATTGTTCATCATTTGAACAGGCGCGCGTTCGGCTATGGGATTATGTAGGTAGGAGGCTTATTGGTAGGGTTGCCATATTTTCAAAAGCAAAAATACGTACAGTGCAGCATATTAATTAACATTTCCGTGAAATGTTCTTCAATATTCAGTTGGAGACATATTGTAATAAATTATTACATATGTATTATATAAAAACTATAGAACGATATATATCTCTGCAGACGTGATGCTACTGGAAATGCAAATGTTAACGCACATCATACGAAAGTATTGAATGCTAAAATAACTATAAAATGACAAAACAGTAGACTGAGCTGCGACAATGGAAACTAGAAAAAAATACGGCACGCTTGCAGAAATACGTACAAAACACCGGACCAGTTAATAATCTACGGACAAGGATTAACAAAATACGGACTGTCCGTAAACAATACGGACGCTATGGCAACCCTACTGATTGGGACATTGGTGGTACCTATGGCTACGAAACACTTGGCGATTACAAAAAATCCAAAATTCACGGTAGACAACGACATTATTTTGTCGGGCAGTGTACATCTGATGAAGTGACATAGCTAATGGAATGTGCATGGTGATAAGACAACTAAATAAAATTTCTTTTTGTTATTTATAGCTTATCTTAGCCTATCTGTATCAATCACCATTAAATGCATACAAGCAACATCGCCGGTATTTGTCTTACAGTCGTACTAATTTGAGTTTTATTGGATTACGCTCCCGTACACAATACGGACCACATACAGCACACGCTAACGTTCTGTTATAATGAAATAAGATGTGCGTTTCGCGCCGCCCAATCTGCCGATGCCTGTTGAACTATTGAACTCCCAGAAGAGTACTTCATTATACGATTTCCATTATTCGTTTGTGTCGTGCACGATCGCTGTTGCCTGCATTATCGTTAAAATGCGTGCGTTCTTTATTACCGATGGGTACCGAAACGGAGAAGGCATTATAGAGAATGAGCCCTTTTTCCTCTTATTTGCGACCCGAAGACGATCATCTACGTTCGAGATTTCATGCAGGAAATGAAGGCAATTCCTTTTCGATAGCCCCGTGATGGAAAAGAAATGTATACCTAAAGTGTATACCTACGTAGTTGCGAAATCGTTAAATGATCATTCCCGCTGCTGTATACAAATGGTGTTTAAATAAATTTTGGATTTCATCTATACCTACAATTTATTCATTATCACTTTTGTACACTCGAACATTGAAAGTCCTTACTGCAAAATGAAATCTATGAACGTAAACTGTAAGCTTAGCAACTAGAACTATCAACTATACCACACAATCGCACTAGAACCCACAGAAGCAACAATAAAGATAAACACTCTTAAAAGCTTTAATGAACACCGTCTGGGTTCTTCCTTTTTATAATCGACAATGTAAATTTATGTGTGGTGGGATGTATGTGTAAATACATTAGGTTTAAAAGGAATCCTAACTTTGTGTTATTGCGACATCGTACTTTCCTAGCATTTGCAGGAAATCATCACGGCTAAATAACTCCTACGAACGAAACTATCGGCATATTATGTTACGTCTTATATGTTAGATATCGACCGGGATGTATAAAGACATTTGTTACTTTGTATATATACGGATAAACACAAGGAAATGCAATAATGAACGGAACATAATTGGTTACAGTGACGACAGGAAGGCCGGAATTGCAGTTAAAGGTTAATGTGATGTCTTGGCTTTTGGTTGTATTCTAATATATATGTACGAGAGTGAATGATCATACACGTTTTCAGAGGGGATGTATTGCATGTTTTTTTTTATATTTCCTGAACTCGTCGTATTAATATAGTATACAATGATTATAGATGTTATAAAGTAATTGAATCGAGAAAAATTGCGGAATTCGTTCATTCGAAAATTACTCTTAAACAAAAAATATTAAACTTGGCAAGAAATAATATTAAATTAAAATACTTTTACATAAAATTAAAAATGGGTTAATTCAGAAATAAATAATGTTCAAAATCGATGCGTGTTTTTCTTGGGAACAATTTCTGCTAATTATAATAATAATAATAATAATAATAATAATAATAGTGTATTTATTATAAGACACTTAAATAGTGTATATAACAGAGTCAAAAAAGAAAAAAATAATGAAACTGAAAGAAGTCCATCACCGCTTAGCACTAATAAGTAAATAGAAAAAAAATACAAATTCAAGCAAAAGAAATAAAATAAAATATGAGTGGCAATAATTAACAAAACAGGTTACATTCTAATAAATTAAAGTTGATTCTAAGCTAAAACAAATTAGAACAAATATTCTATTGCTTTAAACAAATAAGAAAGAAATTGCAAAAGAAATATAATTAAATTGAAGACTAAACTAATACATTCTATTAACTTAAAATTCAATTTAAAAAAGCGAGTGAGCACACTACAAGACAAAAAAAAATATATATCGGCAAAAAAAGAAATTAAAATTCATTCAGGGAATAAAATAATTTTTCTAAAAGGAAGGATTATTACAGTAATAAGCAGTAATACATTAACTTGTTATTTTCGTACTGCAAAACATTTGCAATCTTTGCATATTTCCCGTCCCGCCGGCCTTTTCAAGACCTAATATCGACGTATGTTCGATTAAACGCTCGAATCATCATCCTCTACTAGTTGGCTAGTACTAACTGGTAAAGCGCTCGTCCGGCAAACGAGTGGATGTAGGTTCGAATCCTGCGTGAGGAGAAAATTTTTCTTGGGAAAAATTCCTCCTAATTATTACAGTAATAAGCAGAAATACATTAATTTGTTATTTTCATACTGTAAAAAACTTGCAATCTTTGAATATTCAAAATTCTTCATGCTTCAGAGTGGAAACCAAAACATATTCTTTTGCGGCTCCGTTCAGAAACACTCATTTTGCAGTACTTCAAAGCGACAGAAAAACTACCATTTTCCTGCCTAAGTAGGCAAAAATGTCACTAAAGGTTGGCCACACTAAATTCCACATGACACACGTGTAATAAATTGTCATTAAGCTACTGTTCAACTTGGAAGACTGGACTGGTTCTAAGATGAACTGGTGTCCTCATTGCACTTATTATTGTTAAGTAGATATTAATCTATAAAGAAAATTACAGAAAGAGATTTATTCTCGGAAACGTCAAAATACCAAGGTATCTAACATGTGTGCCAACTCGTACTGTCAACTTCCTACTGTCAAAATTTCTTTTCTATTTTCAATTCAAAATTAAGATTCGTCGGCCCAAAACACATTGTGTATCACACGGCCAGAAACTCTTTTGCGGCCGTACTCATAGTCGCAAAACTGTAGTTTCTGACCTAGTAATACAAATAACTATTTTTTATAGGAGAGCAGCAAACAAGATATAAATACAATATTGATATTTTCTATATGCTTTTTTAAAAGCCGCTAAAAAAATCCTTATCGCTCAGGTGTGCATCAATACAAAATAAACATATCATTCTATTCGACGGTGGAGACAGTTCGAAATTATGGAAAACCTCCATTGGCGTAACTATTATATTTTCAATATTATTCAGAACATTTATCCAATATTTTATATACCCAGTGATATTAGAAGTGTTACACTCAGAAGGAATAACTTAATTTTTTGGCATCAAAATGACTATATTTAAAGCAAGGTATGGTAAGAATGCGAACCTTTTATCTTTGATAACGTTTTGCGAAAAGAAAAAAATATCTGTTGGTTTATTGTGAAGAAACCTGTTGTATGAGAGCTGATTAGTACAGAAATGTTTAGTTATTGTGCGTCCGTTTGCGAGTGCTAAGCGTAACAAAATGTCTAAAGTTCGAAGACTTCAAAATTATCACCGTGCTAGTGACTTTAACAAGGACAGAATAGTGGCCTAACCAGATTTTGGTTTGCCCTATCGCGAAATTGGTCGCCGTGTTGATTGTATTACAATGACCATAATGCGTGTGTATCGTTGTGTGGACAGAAAAAGGTGGAGGGACACGAAGGAAGCTAACTGGTTAACTGAAGTGTACCACAGAGCGTCAAGATAGGCGCTTCAGATAACTAGCTATACGAGATCGTCTTGCTACTACGTGTCAAATCGCTGATCAATGGTTTCGAGAAGATACCAGAAGATAGACCAGTTACTATGAGTACACTGCATCGTCGCATTTTAGACTTCTGCGATTCTGTTTATTTATGCACGATGGCCATAAAAGGATACGATGCCGGAGTAGAGAGCGACGTGATATTGGGTTTGCTGTTGAGAGGCATGCACACAGGACTGTTGGAGTAATGGTTTAGGGGTTATTGCCTATGATAGCCGATTACCACTTCTCTTAATTCGAGGTAATATGAGAGCTGCGCGTTATGTTGATGATGTTCTGTAAAACCACTTTACTATCTTATCTATATGACCGTCCATACATCTTTCTTCAGCAAGGCAACGCACGTCTCCATATTGCTCGTCGAACTATGGATCGTCTCCAAGAAGTAGTCGTTAATGTTTTACCGTGGTCACCACGTTCACCGGATTTAAACCCTATTGAACATGTGTGGGATATCATGGGGATGAGACTGTCCACTTTGCACCATCCTCCACAGACTCTAGAACAGTTAATCCACGAAGTTCAAGTTGTTTGCAACGAGGTGCCACAAGCAGATCTCAACCATTTCACTTTGTTGATGCCTAGACGTGCAGAGGAGTGTACTCAAGCTACGGGGTCACCAAACACATTATTAATGTTTTTCGTATTACATTTGCAATTATCGTTTCATTTTTGATGTAAAACTATCACATTGCCAAAAAATCAAGCTGAACAAATTATTCTAGGTGTAACATTTCTAATGTCACTGGGTATATAAAATAATGGATAAATGTTTTGAATTAATATTGTAAATATAATAGTTACGCCAATGGAGGTTTTCCGTAATTTTGAGCTCTGTCCGACGTCGAATAGAATGAGATGTTTATTATTATTTTGTATTGATGCACACTTGAACGATAAAGATTTTTTTTAGCAGCTTTTAAAAAAGCATAAGAAATATTGTGGTTGAAATTATCTTTTTTTACCGATACATATTATATGTATCTTTACTGATCGCGATTTTTTTAATCTAAACCTGTTGTCTTAAGTAAGATCAGTGCAAAAAAACGTAATTTAATCATTCCTCAAGGAGGTTAGGTTTTTTTCCAGTATAAATAAAGATTTGATAAGAGTTCTGAATGAGGACCACTGGTTTGACGATTTATATGCATCTTACCCGAAAAAGCATATTTTTTTTGAGTCTAAAATGCCTATGCATTTGTTGATCAACTGAAAAGAGAGTACTAAGACCTGTCTCCAAAAAAATACTTATTGAGACTATGTGCGTAACCTTTTTGACGGATTTAACGTGTGGGAGTGGTGATGAGGACGAAAAAGTTACTAAAGTAACGCCCTTGTTATTGGTCGCATTACTAATGTAATTTAAAGTGCCTTAATATAATTGGTGTCATATCATCCTAAAGAACTCAGATCGTTTTCTGTGAGCCTAAGTATCCAGTGATTTCTGTCGTGATCCTGGCGATCACAATTTTACTTCCTTTAGCGAAATCTCAACTTAAGTATTTCTTTTCTAAAACCGTAAATTTGTATGATCTATTTCACCTATTGAACAAAATCTGCAATAAAAATCACTCTACAACTTTTCAATTTTCTTGTAAAAGGAAAACTTGTAACGTGCCGTTACATGGGAAAATTGATTTCTGTATATATTTTTGATTTAACAATTATGTTATTCATCAAATGTTAGTTTATTTCATCAATTTTCCTGGATACGCTCATTACACCCGCTTTATTTCGTTAATTTGATTTCGCCGGCAAGCGTCATAGTTTTAATTATCAGAATATCGCGTCCCCTCCACGCGGCGCACGGTGTATCTACGCACGCTATTTCCCCACGCGCTCGTGTTGGCTTTACGCACGCTCGAATCCCCGCTTGCCTATTTAAACCGTGCATCAACCGAATTCGTGGCAGACTCCGTAGCCTCCGCCGATCCCCGAACCTTCCAAAACTGTAATCTGTTGTCGTTCTCAGGAGTGATACGTTTACAGTGTTTCCCGTTCTCGCAGGGTTATGACATGCTGTCGTCCGTAAAGGGTGATGCGGTTATAACCATTTTCCGAATCCGCAAAACTGTACTCTGTGTGTCGTTCCTCGGAGTGATACGTTTACAGTGCATTTCCCGTTCTCGCAGGGTTATGATATGCTGTCGTCCGTAAGGGTGATGGGTTGTAACCATTTCCCGAATCCGCAAGACTGTCTCTGTTGTCGTTCTTCGGAGTGATACGTTTACAGTCCTTCCGCCCCGCGAATTAATAGTTTACGCCGTGAGATCGCCCTTTAGTATTTGTAGCACGCTCGTATTTTTGTTAAGCCGCCCACCCTGTATATGGTCAATGTGAGAATTATCGTAGACGAATTCCTGCCGTAATTGACCTATGTTTCATTCTTAACGTTTAATCCGCTGAGCGTCACGAATTAAGCGAGAACCCCGGTACATATATTTATATTTTGTATTTCTGCGTTTATTTCCCGTGTCTTCTCGGCAAAGTGACCGAAGGCTCCGTCAGTTAAACTAATATTTTCCGTGATTGTTTACTATTTATATATATATTCATGTTCGTTAGTATTATATGTTAAATATTGTTCAGGGTTATTTACTTACCTGTATATACACTTTTACACACGCTTTTTTTTTTTCGTGTTTGTTTATTTGGGAAATAAACTACGAAAACCAAAGCATTTGTTTCACTGGAATATATCATATTTGTTGCGTACTACAAGCTAGAACCCTGGATAATCACTCACGCACTGAAGCTACTTCATTTAGGGTTAAATTTTTAATAATTGTACGACGTATTAGTACGCGACATAAATAAACATCTTCGCGCGTAATTTGCGATCGCACAGCTGACTGCGATCTTCGCCAGCGCCGCCACGGAAGAAACCAGAACTACGAAGACGCTGTTACGAGGGTCACTCATAAAGTTTCATGAGCGAAAAGGTAAGCGCGCGAGAGATTATCTTTTAAGAAAAGCCAAAGATAAATCAAATCAAATAGAACATCACAATAGTAGAAAGAAACGTCGTTACAATTTGGCGCCCGAGCAGGGACGAGATTTAAATCATTTTTCACTGTCCAGTCAAGAGTTTTATTCCCAAATTTGTCAAGGAAACCGTTTATATCGTTGTGGTCCCCGAGAATTTTTGTTATTTGTTACCACAGCGTACCGACCGAAAATATCGTTCAGAGAAAGTTAAGTAACTTTCGAAAACGACATGGCCGAGGTTGAGGAAACAGTACCGCCACCGGAAGCAGTACCGCAAACAACATCATGGGTGTATAAACTCCCAAAGCCCAATCTCGAAGCGATTTTGAAAGGACTAGGCTTGGAAACTGCCGGAACGTTAGACGAGTTACGACGTCGGTTTGTAACTTACCTGCGAAGCCGTGGTGACTTATTGCCGCCAGCGGGCAATCAAGCCGCCGATGACCCGCCTGCAGAAGGTAATATTCCTGTATCCGCGGCACAGATATGCGACAGGGTAAGGAAATGGGGCACACAGTTCAGTGGCGATGGTGACGCTATTTCTTTCTTGGAGAGGATTGAAGAATTACAATCTTCTTACGAATTGTCCGACAGGGAAATGCTTATCGCGTTGCCGGAACTTTTCCGCGGCAAAGCGTTGTTGTGGTATAGAAATGGCCGTGAATTATGGGCAACATGGAAGGATTTCCTAGGCGATTTCAAGTTGCAGTATTTGCCGCCCCGTTACGATTACATGATTGAGGAGGAAGTGCGCGCCAGGCACCAAAGACCGCGAGAGCTGTTTAAAGATTTCGCGACCGCAATTTTAACCCTGATCCGCAGAGGAAAGAGAATGACGGAGAGAGAGAGGCTAGAACGGGTGTACAACAACATGGACCCCGAATACAAGTTGTACATCCGACGAAACAGTGTTCTTACACTGCAAGAATTGTACAAGCAAGCAGCCGAATATGAAGCTATCCGTACCGAGCAAACCCGCAACGGAAAGCTGGATCAAAGGTTCGTGGCGAAGCCGTCAACGTCTGATTCAGGTAGACATGATGCCGCGATTCCGATGGCAAAAGCTACGTCGCCAAGACCCGCCCGAAGAGATACCAAAGGTGATACCCCTCAAGAGAAATTGTCACATCCGGAGCGACGATGTTGGCGATGTGGTGAAGAGGGTCACAGCCGCATAGGATGCCGAAACAAACCGCTTTTATTCTGTGCAAGGTGTGGCGAATTGAATATCCGCAGTAGAGATTGTAATTGTTCAGGAAATGCTGTGAGAGATTCTTCACATCTAAATTGCGTCCGAGAAACGCAGCCGTCTTCCGAATCCGTTCCGAAATCCGATGGAAAAGAAAACCGAATTTGGACAGGTGTAAAGGTTCTAGGTGAAGAAATAAAAGCTCTTGTAGACACTGGAGCCACAATATCATTTATTTCTCAAGAGATCGCAAACCGTCTTTTAAAGGAAGGTATTCAGAGCAAGAATGTTCGTCCGAGAAGGATCCGGTTGGCGAACAACAACGTGGTGAAGGTCCACGTAGTGCTAGACATTCCAATTCACATTGAATCCGTTTGCATAACTGCACCATTCTTCGTTTTACCCTGCACCGTGTATTCAATGATTTTGGGAATCAATGTCCTGCAGATGCTCAATGCCCACATTGATGTTTCTACAAAGAAACTTAGCGTAAACACAAGTTATAGGAATGAGGAAGAATCCTACCTGATGTGCGCTAAGTCCGAAGTGATCAATGATTGGTATTTCCGGAGATTGAAGGCTGTCCAGAAGAAACCGGCGGAAAATCCTGATTTCGCTGTTTGGAAAGGCGTTCTTTTCCGAAATTTTCCTGGGAGTTCCAAGACAAATGTTGAAGGGACTTGGAAGCTGTGTGTTCCATGGCAGGAACGTAGCCGCGTGCTCAAAGATATTCACGAGATACCCAGCAAACGCCATTCAAGCGTCGCCGAAAGTATCACACGAGCCGCCGAACGATTCTACTGGCCAGGAATGTTCCATGACGTTCGCGAATACGTCAAAAGTTGTAAAGCTTGCAATCAAAGGAAGTATTCATCGAACAAGACTCAGTCCACGTCCTCCGCTCCGCCAGAAGTCTTCCGAAAGCTGGAACCCGGTGACTTCAAGCCAAAGGGAAGCAAATTAACCGATTCCGCCGTGTCAATCCGAACCAAATCGGTGAAAAGCTTCCACCGTCGAAGGAAACCGGACAATTTGCCGCTCCAAGGGTGTTGTTCCGTGTCAGAGCAAATAGTCCGCCCCAGAAGGTGTGCTGTATCCACAGACGCCGAGACATTTCCGAAGAGTCAGCTCCAAGGCTTGAGGGGCCATGTAAGGTAACTAAGCATCGAGTTATGTTACAGAACTCAGTCGGAAGCGTCCAAAGAATGTCCGTGTCAAAGAGGTGCCACTGTTATCAATTCCAAGTGGAAACCCCGTCCATGAGGAAGTCGTTGCTGCATCCAGCGTCATAACTGGCATCCGTTCGCCAGTTTCCGTGTGCCAACGACAATCCGCCTCCAAATCAGGGATTTCCAAAGGGTTGGAACCGCCCAGGGTGAAGCATCACAGGCGTCGCGGTAAACCCTCATGGAAGAGACATCGCAGTCGTACCACCGTGGTCCTCGTTGGAGACAAGTACGTCCGCATGACCATCCAAGAAGCACATTTGCTGAAGATCAAGCATGGTACCACAGAAGATCCTGAAACCGCCATGACTTGCGTTATTTAAATTTAAGTGAGGGGGGTATGTAACGTGCCGTTACATGGGAAAATTGATTTCTGTATATATTTTGATTTAACAATTTATGTTATCATAAATGTTTAGTTTATTTCATCAATTTTCCCGGATACGCTCATTATAGCCCGCTTTTATTTCGTTAATTTGATTTCGCCGGCAAGCGTCATAGTTTTAATTATCAGAATATCGCGTCCCCTCCACGCGGCGCACGGTGTATCTACGCACGCTATTTCCCCACGCGCTCGTGTTGGCTTTACGCACGCTCGAATCCCCGCTTGCCTATTTAAACCGTGCATCAACTGAATTCGTGGCAGACTCCGTAGCCTCCGCCGATCCCCGAACCTTCCAAAACTGTAATCTGTTGTCGTTCTCAGGAGTGATACGTTTACAGTGTTTCCCGTTCTCGCAGGGTTATGACATGCTGTCGTCCGTAAAGGGTGATGCGGTTATAACCATTTACCGAATCCGCAAAACTGTACTCTGTTGTCGTTCCTCGGAGTGATACGTTTACAGTGCATTTCCCGTTCTCGCAGGGTTATGACATGCTGTCGTCCGTAAAGGGTGATGCGGTTGTAACCATTTACCGAATCCGCAAGACTGTACTCTGTTGTCGTTCTTCGGAGTGATACGTTTACAGTCCTTCCGCCCCGCGAATTAATAGTTTACGCCGTGAGATCGCCCTTTAGTATTTGTAGCACGCTCGTATTTTTGTTAAGCCGCCCACCCTGTATATGGTCAATGTGAGAATTATCGTAGACGAATTCCTGCCGTAATTGACCTATGTTTCATTCTTAACGTTTAATCCGCTGAGCGTCACGAATTAAGCGAGAACCCCGGTACATATATTTATATTTTCTGCATTTATTTCCCGTGCCTTCTCGGCAAAGTGACCGAAGGCTCCGTCAGTTAAACTAATATTTTTCCGTGATTGTTTACTATTTATATATATATTCATGTTCGTTAGTATTATATGTTAAATATTGTTCAGGGTTATTTACTTACCTGTATATACACTTTTCACACGCTCGTTTTTTTTGTCGTGTTGTTATTTGGGAAATAAAACTACGAAACCAAGCATTTGTTTCACTGGAATATATCATATTTGTTGGCGTACTACAAGCTAGAACCTGGATAATCACTCACGCACTGAAGCTACTTCATTTAGGGTTAATTTTTTATAATTGTACGACTATTAGTACGCGACATAAATAACACATTTCGCGCGTAATTTGCGCATCGCCACAGCTGACTGCGATCTTCGCCAGCGCCGCACGGAAGAAACCAGAACTACGAAGACGCGTTACGAGGGTCACTCATAAAGTTTCGATGAGCGAAAAGGTAACGCGCGAGCATTATCTTTAAGAGAAGCCAAGATAATCAAATCAAATATAACATCACAATGTAGAAAGAAACTGTTACAACTCCTCTCTTACTGCTGGCTCTCTCCTTACAAGAATGTTGTACATGCATTCGAGCTGAGAAATACTGAAATTGGATTCATAATCGAGTATGATATCTTTTGAGTTCACTATACAGCAGTGTCACCGATGCATTACACTATGCTTTCCATAACCTGTTTTTAGCAAAGTTTGGATATTATGAGCTTCAGGTCTTAACGTTAAAAGATAACGGAAACCTATTCAATTTATTTTATTACTTCGGCGGCACTAATAGGCAACACATCTCACAAATGGACCTATACGCAATACAGAACAGCATGATTCAGAAAAAAAAAAATTAATTGCAATGACTAAACTAACAATTGCACTCGCAAATCATATTCTCTTAACTTTGGTTGTTTGTTGATTGGTTACTTTTAGTAATTTTCCTCACATCACTTACACATCGATCCATCAAAAACGCTTCGTATCTAATTTTGAAATAGTACTTTTTGAAAACAGTTTTTAGTACTTTCTTTTCATTTGCTCAAAAAAATGAATAAGTATTTTAGATTAGAGAAACATGTTCTTTCCGCTAATTTGGATATAATTCATCAAATCAGTGGGTCCTCATTCGGAACTACAGCCAAGATTTGTTTAATTTACATCTGATAGCACAGGGTGTTTCACCAGCAGGGAATTCCTTTATAACTCGTAAACGGTGACAAATAGGAAAAAAGTTTTTTATAAATTGTTGTAAGATTATAAATTAAACAGAATTATCAGAATTTGTACAGGGTGCTTTGTAACCTGGGTACAGCGTTCAATTTCTTTTTTTAAACAAACCTCCAATATTATTGCGTTTTAAAGCGCCAGTAATTTAAAACTTTGTTATATAACATTCTTTAGCGGTTAAACTGTAGTTTTCAGATATCTTTGATCTAAATATTATGTCGCTTGCTCTGTTGAGAATAGCGTCTAATTTAATTACCATTAGAAAATTGAATCAAATTTTGAATGTCTTACACGCATCTACTATATTGCGTATGTTGTTTTTTTATTGTATTTTAATATATTGGTGTTTTACTAAAGCGCAAACTCAGTCACTTCTAAGAGTATATCTTACTTTTAAATAGAACACCCTGTATATGTTTATTTGATTGAATTCCTATTAACATGCTTGATTTTATTAAAATACTCTATTCTATCTCTTTTACTTTTTCAGATTTTATGGTTTTAATTAATTGTTATTATGCGATGATATTTTAGGCGAACAGAAGTAAATATTAATATAAAATCACAAAACATTAAAATAAACAAATCGATATAATAAATATGCAATAAACCGTATCAATACTAGAAAAATAATTAGACATCGGATTTTTCGATCATAACCGTCATTTCGTCTAACGATATTCCAGTCAAATGTATTGAAATTCAACAGAATTTAACTAATTATGCGTATAATGAGTGGTCTCCACAGTGTTGAAATCAAATTTACATCTCGTATATGCAACAGGTACATTATCCAACAACTCTCTAAATCATTGTCAAGAAAGTATAGAT
>RXPK01004743.1:0-100230 GCA_004143645.1 Protaetia brevitarsis | reverse complement strand
AAATTGTTTTCGCTCTGACTATCAGGAATGTATTGAAATATCGTGCTCCAGCTCTAGGCACAAGGAACTCAACCTGACTGAGTAAATGTGGAGAATCGATTTTATTAATGACCAGTTTGATTAAAAAGTTTGTCTCTACGATGTGCTCGGGATTCCATGCTCTGAATAGGCAGGAGATTATCATAGTCTGCCCCACGAGAAGGTTAGATGCCGATAATTTTAAATGAAAGATATTTTAAAAACCTTTTCTGAACCTTCTCTAGTTGAAGTTGCTGATATAGGATATCAAACCATTGAGGCATGTTCCTGTTTCGTGCGTACGATGCTGTACAACAGGGTTTTCAAAACTGAAACATTGGAAAAATTTCGACATGATGTTATCAAAAAGCCAAGGTTACGAGATCCGGAGTTACATATGGTTTCTATATACTCTGTAAACAGGAGGTGTGTCGAACTGTACACCAAGATCTCTGATCTTAAAGTGTCTTGTGATATTTGTTTGCTCCACAGTGTAAGAGTTAATGATATAACTTACACCTTGTGTAGTTTACTACAGCACATTTGTTAATACTTAGTTGGATTTTGTTCATCGTGCACTAATTTTGGATTATTGCCAGATTCTTCTGCATTACACTACAGTCAGAAGTTGATGTAATGTTATGAAATTAATATTTTAAGTCATTCGCGTACGCCAAAACTTTGCAGCTTATAGATGTTAATAGGTTGGTTATGTAAATATTGAATAATAAAGGTCCTAGATTTGAGCTTTGTGGAACTCCTGAGGTGATTGTAAAAGTATCTGAGACAAATCCATTGTAATACATGTATGTAGATCCATTCTGTAGGTAGGAATATACTAATTTTCCAATTGCAGGTGAGAATCCAAAAGCAGATAATTTAGAAACTAAGATAGTGTGGTCGATGGTGTCAAACGCTTTCGCAAACCCGGTATAAATGACATCAACTTATAAATTGGACGACTTCAGCTAGGTTTGTTACAGTTAACCTTCCTGTCATGAAACCATGTTGGAATGACGAAATGTGAGACTGCGCATGCATAGAGTTTATGATGTAGCACTTGTTCAAATACTTTAGTACAGGTAGATAATATGCTAATAGGTCGATAATTTGATATGTTATTCTTTTCCCATGCTTAAAAGTGGGCATAATTCGACTAATACTTAAATTGAAGATACTGGTTAGTGGTTCTGTTAACAAAATATCCATAGTTTCAGTGTTAGCAAATTTCTAACCATTTTTATCCAAAGAATTGTTTCGTATTTATTTATACCGGATCTCCAATTTAATTTTTGTTTTTGTGATTATTTCCTCATGTTAGGTATGAAAGTTTATAATCGGACTAACAGTATGCTATTTCATTGTTTATACAAGTTCAACATTTTTCTGATCCAAAAACAATTTTTCTATGCATTAAAATTACGATTTTAAATCACCAAATGCCAAATTACTAGACGTTTCTCTTTAGGATAGATATTATCGTTGTCATTAAAATAGCACCGAGGGAGAAGATAAGAGGAAGAACAAATTTACAATTCAATCACGGCACGAAGCGCCAGAAATGCATATCAATACGAAGGCGACGGATCATTAACGTTTGCGTTAATAAATGTAGAAATATTCCGTAATTTCACTGGAATTATAATTCCAATGCCGCCAGTACAAGTGGTTCGTTTGTCAGGGTTCGTGACATTTGCCAGTGTTTTGTCTGGTATAATTATGAGTAATGTTGCTCTTAATAATACTACAAGTCTGATTACGTGCATTGTTTTTCCCTTTAGTGCTCGTCTGAATTTTCGGTTTGTGTATTATTGTTTCGTTTGTGATTTCAAGAAAGAATAACAAACGCCAGTTTGCATCTTATAATTCTACCAGAGTTCCTATCATCAAACATGCCATCTGATTTCTTTTACTTCTTACTCCTTACTTCTTATCTCTTGAGCTTTTGCGTATTGTTTTTGGGAGTGCTGACATCGTTTGTTTCAACTTACTGAAGTCTGTTGCATAGAAACGTAGCTGACATTATGGTTAATTTGTTTTTTTTTTCTGTCTGGCAGTCATTGATAATGAGTTTAAAGTTTTACTAGTAAAAGAAGAATCAATGTTTATGCCTCTGCTATAAAATAGAAAGTAAAATCGAAATATTTACTTCAGCCACTTTGGAACTTCGATTAACTCCTTTTATTGTATGTAGAGGGAAAATGTTCCGTTTGTATCAGATTTAAATGTCATCGACCGGAAAATCTAATCTCTTTCACGTACGACTTGCGAAGAAATAGGAAAAGGAGAAAACCGGTAAAGAGCGCTATTTGTACAATAAAGCCATACGTCAATACCAGACATGTCTCATTTTTTCCTTAGGTAGGCTGTAAAAAAATCGCTATTGTGTAAGATTGATATCGCGAAGATTCTTATCCGGCTCGAGGTTTTTCCGGCGAGGCAACTCTTTTGTCTGTCGGAGAGCAAAATAAACGAAAACATCACCGTGCAGCGGAGTAGAATGAATGAGAAATGATAATAAAATAAAACGCAACCCACCCCGCTGCTAGGACAGAACCCACGCAATTATCCCCTTCTTTTAAGAACGTTACCAAACAATTATCGTTACTTCCAGTATTCTTTGCTTCAACGAAATGTTTTTTGATACTTTTTATTTCGTTTGGGTATAACATTAAACCGAAACGTATTCTTTCTTTTTATAAGTGGTGTGATGATAGAATTTTTTTACTACGTACTAAATTTTGTAATTTTCTACAGTTACAGTTTCTACCCCTTGTTGCTAACACACCGAAGAAAATGTAATGCTAGTGGAAATTACACAGAATTGGGAAAATGAAATCCACGCCCATCAAGTCTATATGTTGTAGTAATATGTAAATTCACTTATACAAGCATAGCTGTTGGAGGTACTAAGATAAAGTACTTCCAACAAGCAGTCTAGACATTATTTTGTATTGTTGTTGTTTTAAAAGTATTGGAATTAATGAGCAATTCACATGTAATTAAGAATTAAGTGAGCAGTGCAAAATAACTACTTCATTAAGAAGTATTTTAACTCCTTAAAGTAAATATTTGATACTTGAAGCAAGTGAATGTGCACTTACGTACTTTTAAACACTTCCAAATATTTTAGTACTTACGAGTAGATGCTTGCAATATCATCAACAATAGTAGGTACATTTATAAGTCAGGGAAACATCATTAGACGAATTTGATAATGGCATTTTGTCTACCTGTGATATATGCATTTTAACTTACAGGTTCAACTTCTGTTATATATACGCAATGCTGGGCAATGGCTATTTAATTCATATCAGTAATTGTTTAAAGTGTAAAATGTTATTTCTAATAGTATCGAATTAAATTTCCGTCACCGAAAACAATGATCTGAGGCATCTTAAAAAACTCTACCTGTAAATTTTATCATATATCTAATTAACCTAATAGTAAAGTATACGTTAATAGTAGACCGGAAAACGCAAGTTGTCACATTCACAAGAAAAACAGCGCTAGAAGGCCTACAACCACTAGTGATAGGAGGTGAAAGGATTCCATATGTTGACCTTGGGGTATGATATGATTAAGGGCACATATCCAGTCCAACAAAGTTACTATTGGTCTAGGCAGGTGCAGAAGGCTATGTGGAAGGAATTGCCCCAAGATGACTGTGAGGTTATACACGAGGGTAATTAGACTCATGATAACGTACGGAGCTAGTGTTTGGTGGCAAAAAGTGCGGCAAACGGGGACGGCCAAAACGCTAAGTGGCGTACAAAGACTGGCGTTTCTGTGTGCTACTGGTGCGAAGAGATCGACCTCCACTACTGCAATGGAAGTAATTCTAAACCTGCCAACGCTACATATTTACATACAAGGAACTGGCAGGTCTACAGCGCAAGGACTTACGCATAGTCAAGCACCGATAAGTAAATCGCACGGCGCTGGCTATCAAAAGCTATTTAGATGAAGCAAGGAAGCACCCTTTTGATAGCAGGTCTGTTGACTACTCAGTGTAGACTAAATAGACACTTATACAAGAGATGGTAGATGACGCTACTTGCAGATTCTGCGAGGAAACACCAGTTCATGTGCTGCGCCAAGTGTTAATGTGATGCCCTGGCGAGGACAAGGTTTCTAGTAATGGGCGTAGAGAAACTCACAGCTAGCAGCTACATAAATAAGCCGCTTTCGAAGATGATAGGCGTAATTAAGAGGCCAAAATTATAGAGCGTCTTTTAGGAAAAAGAGGATCACAATAGATATGAAAGGGTCGCTTTGAAATAGGTCCGTAGGCCACCCCAGTCCTAATCTAATCTAATAGTAGACCAATGACTTCGTTTTAGTTTTATTTAAAATGTCGAGAGTTTATTTAATTTTTTAGGATACGACTCTCATTGTCGATTTAAATGCTCCAAAAATAGCTATAATATATATAGGAAAAATACAAGCAAACAACTCAGTAATTACTTCATTACAGAAAAATTACAACATCTCAATTATTAGTTACATTTTGCTAACTATTGACACTGCAACCAGTATGCGAAACAATTTCTATAGCAAAAATTCAACCATCAAAACAGTTTAAAAAAATGCATAATTCTTGGCCTTAACTTACTAGCACATTATTAAAACTATTGAGAAAACAAAAAGCGTAATTTACAAAAAAAAAAAGAAAACTTGAAGAAATTTACATTCTTAATTGAAATTGAAACCAGTTTTTATGTTAAAGGTATATTTAGTTTTTATATTTAAATAGTAAAATACAATACATTATATAATAACTGCACTAACTAGAAGCTACAAATATTGCAAAATGGCATTACAAATTTGAAAAAAAAATACTAACGTCAACTTATTTTCACCGAGCAATACAAATTTTTTAAATTTTGTTGCTCAAAGCATGTCGTCTAGGAGATTTTATAATTTGACCAAAGGAGAATAAGCGTTCTATAGGAGTTATATTTAATAATAAAGATTTTCTTCGCTGTAGGATAATCATCTATAATCTTGATAACGTAGTTCTGAAAGCTATTCTGAATTTATAATGGTTGTCCTTTGAAGACACCGATGCCACTAATGAACATGAGATACTCAACTTCTTATTTATAATAAAAAAAAAAAAATTTCATATCTAGGTACATCAAATTGATGTATTTGCACTAATTTAACAACGGTCTCTAATATTCAAGATTGAATATCTTTCACTGCCAACAAAATTTGATAGCCCTAGTAAGCCATTGAACCAGCGTGTTTTAGATGATTAGCACTGCTGCTATTACAACAATTTTTGATTCGTTTGAATGTACAGTTTGAAAGTTTCTGTAAATAAATCTAAAATATACCGCAAAGGTTTCGTCAATACTTGCAGTTTAATTTTTTCTAGTTACGTGTACAACATGATGCTAGGAAGAAGGCACTGCTTGGAGAAAGTCATAGATTTTTATTGTAGGTTTCATAATATAGAATAATATTCATATTTGCAAGTATTGGAAGTATTTTTTGCATGACAAAATACTTACTTGAAGTATATTTGAAGTACTTCAAACACTTTATTTTCCTAAAAACTATAAGAATCCAGTACATTTTTGGCAAAATATTCGTAGTAATGAGTATCAGAATCTGTTTTTTTAAAGCACTTTGAATAAAGTACTGAAAGCAAAAAAAAGCATTGAATATTTCACTTGAAGTATATTTATACTGGGAGTATCCTAACTGGTACAAGATATGAGGAAAGAGATGTAGAAAACTACCCCCAGGATGGACTCAAAAGGTAGCAGTTCTCATCAGTACAATCGGCATTATATAAATGGCAAACATAGAAAGAGAAAGAAAAAACTGTTTCGTTAAAAATCTCTGTGTTTGCAATTTTAAATTAAATGTTAAAGTAAACAGAGAATAGGGAGCTAAATCTAACATAGTTTTAACTCTTTTCTTAAAAGTCTTCGCGGGCATCCAACTAAGAAGCCACCTTTTCAAAGTTAAATACCAGTAAACAAATGGGATGTAGAAGCAATCTTGTTGTTTTCAAACAACAAAGATAAATCCTTAACAGAACAAACGTAATCCATTGAGGAACTATTTGTCTCATTGGGGTAGGTAAATACAATATGTAGTGGTAAGATATTTACGAAAATGATAATTTCAAGGACAAATATTCTTAATCGGGGATACTTTCCTTGATAACGTTAAATTATCACAAGTAAAAACACCACTTATGCAGAAAAATCAGCTCTTATACTATAGTAAGTAGTAGCGTTTAAATCATCCATCGACTGTTTGAATATATGTGTTCAATTTCAACTTTTTTTCTGTTTTTTATTGCACGTCTTGTATTTGCGGTAGTTAGTAGTCATGTATTCATATTTGAATGTTAGATATGATGGTATCTGATGTCGGAAACAACCGAAGCAATTTCTTCCTGTAAGGTAACAGTTGAAAATGAGGTAAATCTCCATCATGATTAATATTTTGTACGAAATCGAGAAAATACTTCAAATCTCAACATCCACCATTCCAATTAAGGTTTTTGAGGCTATGTTCTTTTTTATTATGTCGTTTGTTATTAGTGCTAACGTAAGGCACGGAGATTAAAGAGCTGTGCTAATTAAAAGCCGGTGTTGCCATCAAATGGGCAGCCTGCGTGTTTGATGCAATGAGAGGGAACTTCCCCTTTTATGAATTCTTACCGTAGAACGCAATGATTGCGTAGAGCTAGCAAGTAGGGCTGCATATACTGAATACTTGTTATACAAATTGTAAGTAAAGCCACTTGCTACGATGATGCGGGTCCACTCGGTCCATACAATTTTTAATTGAAAGTATTAGTGTTTTTTTTTTGAGTAAAAGGAAAACTTTATTTTGATTATTATTCCTAATTTATCCCTTATCTGATTAGGAGGTTACTACTTCTTTTTATCGATAAGTATTTTGTTTTAATTCGAATATCTACGATTCCATTCAATGGATTTTCAAACAAATTCAGGAATTTTACTTCATATTTGTGAGGTCAGTTGGGTGTAGCCATAGATAAATATATCCTCGATCTGATTGGAAGTTGTAACAAAGTGCAAGGCTGTAAATATCACCCTTACATTCTATATCTGATTTCTCTTATGTCAAGGCGACTGTTATATAGTCTTCTGATATCATCAAAACGAATTGCGATAAAGGTTATTGTCTGACAAGCCATATATTCAACTAGTTTTGGAGAAAAATATTTTCAAACCTGAAAAAAGGAATCTTTTCAGGAGAGCCGCTTTCCTTGTTTATCTGTTTCCACTCCAGACGTTTCTCGTTGTATTTCGACCAAAATTTCTGATACCACCACTATAGACCATTGCTTAAATGTGGAAGTTGATAAATTTTGATCGGTTTCATTCAAAAATCGGCTTAATCTCTACCGCTATTGACTTGTTCTAATGACGTCCTGATCGAATTGTCGGGTGCAATAATTTTATAAAGCTTATAGGTAAAACCGAAAGTATTTTTGGAGTTTCTGTTAGAAAGGGTGACTTTGAGAAAATGCGAAAAGTGTGGGCGAAATACTTTCACTCAGCTCTTCTAATGGGACTTTCTTTCCATTGGCTATAGTATGAACCTTGGTACACATAAACATCCAAAGGCAGTGAAAAAACTATTTAAAAATTACACTTTGAATGCTAATTTTATACTAACATTAAAACTATGGTTTCATGCATAAAAAATCATCACTTACAAATACATTTTTAGTACGAAATAAATAATAGGTGTAACGTTACCTTCTAGAAACGCAATTGTGTAATTAACACAATTATATTTTCCAAAGCAAACTCCTTAACATAAATTTTTACGATGTTTTATTGCTTCTTTAACCATTTTTATTTGTTTGTTCCTTATGTTCTGTAGCGTCTATATCAGTTTAAACAATTAACTTGAGTATTATTTTCCAGATCATTTACACTTCACACAGGTATTATATGCTAATAAAAGTCCGGCACATAAAAAGGTCTCTATGCATTTATCATTTTAAATTTGTTCCAAGGTTTGCTAAATATTGTAGATATTGTGAGAGTTGTCGTGTTTTAAACCGTAGATGTGTAAGTCAAGTCTGTTAGTAGCTAGTAACATATAATACTATTTCTTTTATAAATTTATTCAGGTATCCGATACGAAAGAATTTTGTTTTTATCAAGACAAGTCTTGAGTGCATATTAAAAATGTGCAAGAAAAAATGAGTTACTTCAAAAAAAAAATACCAAGTAAAGTTAGTTATATTGCAGAATTTTGTGTAGTTGTAGAAAAGTTTGCTTATGTGATTAAAATTACCTTCTTTTTTTCAAACTATTCTTTATAAAATATTGAGATATATTAACAAGCACTCTCTATCCATTCACTATTTTCCTTTAATTCCCCTCGAAATGGAGGTTCTGAAATTTTAGATGGGAATCCCTGAAGAACCGACCTAAGACAATTTCGTTTCGACACATTTGTCACCAAAGAATGGCGTTGCCTAGGTCTGACGTGGAACATTTATAAATAAGTGTGAGGCGGCGTGTTATGGTTCGGTCTCGGGGGTGTTTGTGTCTCCCCCGGATGTCTTTTACACTCGTACAAATAAGCAACTACAGAGAACACCGAAATAGTATCGTAAACTGAAACATTTACGAGTGTTGCCTCGTATTTATTTTTGTTCTAGTCAATTTCAGGTGCGCGCAACCATAACCGTTATTGATTTCAGAAAAGCGGCATTCTCGTTTCATTTTTACGAGTGTTCCGGACTATAATTAGAAGGTATTGCCTGGAACAATGATTAGCCGCGGTGTTATATCCGAGGTTTTACGACGACACTAACAAGGAACATCCGCGAGATGTTATGGGACATTGTTGTTATCGCGTCTTTATGCTTCTGGAATCTAGAAAAGTATGAATCGTCTTGAAAACTAGAGGATATTTTCTTTTTTAAGATAAACAGTGAATAAAAGAAATTCTAAATGTGTTGCAGGTAGTAGTATAACAACAAACTTATGTTAGTTTAATATTTTGGCAACT
This sequence comes from Protaetia brevitarsis, assembly GCA_004143645.1. Taxonomy (NCBI): domain Eukaryota; kingdom Metazoa; phylum Arthropoda; class Insecta; order Coleoptera; family Scarabaeidae; genus Protaetia; species Protaetia brevitarsis. Next base: position 91,185 of record RXPK01004743.1, on the reverse strand, counting down.
ACCAAACTTATTCAAAGATATTTCCTCCTTGGAATTAACCCCTATCCTAACATCATTAAAGTTTAAGCTTATTGAAATTTAGTTTGCAACCGTGTTCACGAACTTTGCGTATTTAGTATATAGTTCGATTACCTTCTAGCCTTCTAAGGTTCAAGTCTCTCAGAAACAATGAAATCTTCTATACATTTGTTCAGATAATCTCTTTCGACTATGACTACTATTATTTTTATTATTATTATCTTAGAAATATAACCTTTTTTGATAGAAAAGGCCTTCTAAAACGTTGTCTATTACATTACCCCATATTTTTAGTACTATGACTTCACTGTACTAAAACATGCACCGTTTGATGCTCACTACAGCGCAAATCCGTTTTAATAATAAATGCGAGTTCTATTGGCATGCGTTTTTTTTTTTCTGATATGAAATGCACAATTCTATCGTATATTCAACATAGTTAATGGTTTTATTTTGCATGTGCATTTTCAATGCGATCCTGTATTGAAAACTGAATTTGTTACATATTCCTTGGATAGTTCTTAAAAACAGAAGATTTGAAACCCAAAAGAATATGTTTCTACGTGGATCATTATGTGGATTTAACTAATTATTATAATAATTAATTTATCTTTCATATATGGACTAATGCTTGTGTCACTTGCACTTCAAAAATATATGTTACATATACATATTGCCATGTTATTTCATTCATATTTAAACTAATTTCATTGTTAATTGGTAATATGATACTAATTTTGACTGTCTGTACTGACGCATACAGCTAGTTGCATACTGTACAAGTAAAATGTTTTAATAAATATTATAAGTCATTTAATAAACTAATTTAATAAACTTACTTGTATTTTGATGAAATATTCAAAGTTTAGGAGGCACTCCTTTTGTTACTTCCTTTCACAGTCGAAATATTGCTTTTTATAACGGAGTTCTTTTTAAATCAATAATTTCCTCTTGTACCAGCATAACAGACAGTTCTGTTTATGGCTTTTCCAACATCTTAAGGGCACACAGTGTTTTGATATAAAATCCAAATCATTTTTAAATTTACAAATACTTGCATCGACATGTGGATATCTTCATGATAATTTTTTCGAAAAAAGAAGAAGATTTAGAGCTACTATTAAGAGCATGAGATACCAATACCGATTTGGATCCTCATTTTTCTTGGACCTGGATCTGGTTTTGAGGTGCTCCGCCACTTTATCCTGTACCTAGGCATTCTTTAGCTGTCTTCTATCTAAAAAAAAAAGAAAATATTATTTTTAACTTAGATTTAAAACTTATAAAATATTATTTTGGTTACGATAGTTTTGAATTTGACGTCCATCTTCTGGTGATCTGTGGAGACTTTCTGTGTAATTGTTTGAGTTATTGGTTTGACACAATTTATTTTAAATTATTATTATAATTAATTACAGTTACTTGAAATATAGGTGTATTACACGCCATTACATTTGCTAGTTAAATTTCGTACCAACTTTTTGAACCAATGCAATAATACACAAAATGTTCACTGTTTTCTTTTTCTGTATCTTACCAGGTGTTGACAGTACATCCTAAAAAGAGTAGATTAACTTTAGAATACCTTTAAAAAAATATCTCATAAGCGAAGTAAGATACAAAACATGTTGGAAGTTATTACCATTCTGTAGGATATAAAACATCGCTCGGCATATCCATGCCAAAGAACCAAATCTTCAATTTATGTGCTGATACCATTGTCTTGATAATACCCCACAAATAAAAATTCAGGGATGTCAGGTCTGGTGATCGTGGAGGCTAATTAATGTGACCGCCTCAACCAATCCACCTGTGTTCAAGGACGTTGTTTAAATGTTAACGAACTAAATCCCAAATGGACATTCCTGGGAAACATTTTTCACTTTATGACGTTGGTTCATATTTCTGCTGTTTGAAGAGACCAATTTCACAGCTATCGGAGCTGAAAGGATGTGGAAGCTGTCTCTTCCAAAACCAGAAGAATAATAACAAGAATTTGCTGACTGTCAGTAACAAGGCCTGAGACTGCTTCCTAGGTCCTGCTCCCAGAGGTTTTTCTATGGTTTTCACTTACTTCTTGGCGAATGTTGGGAGATAACTAAAGACGTCTTAATTTTTTGCGAAAGCTTGCGTTATTACTGAGGGATGAATTGGTACTATTTCTGACAAATAAACAAATAAAATATATGAATGGTGTTCTCTTGTGTATTTATGGAAAATACCTTGCGTTGAACTTGACTATGAAATATAGTTAAAATTGCCTTTTAATAAAATTTTAATTTCTCAGAGTTTACAAAAATCTAAAAATCGTGGCAATTTGACAACGGCCGTTAATAAAATTGCATTATTCTTATACAGTTATCCTCAGTTTCTACTACAGTTTCATTGAGTTCTTTATTTTAAATTTATTGGCTTCTTTGGCATGTACTTTCGCTCCCTAAAGGGGTACAAAGATAACCTTAAACACTGTGTATAATAGAATTAACAAATTATGTTGGAACATCTCTTATTGGCAATAGTAGAAGTTTGGTATCTAAATGAAGTAGTGATAATAAATATTTTCGTAATCCACATTAAGTAAAAATCTGCATGTATCTACTTATAAGCACTTACATCTATAAATAAACAAGCAAGCAAATGCTTTTCTGCCTTATTCATAATATTATTGACCAGTTAATATAATTGCATTAGCGCAGCTAATTACTATAACTAAGTGTGTTTTCATTTCATCCTTGAACATAAAACTAGCCTTTAATAAGGTCAAGAGCGATTATGCATAAAGCATTTAATAAAGTAAATATTTGTCAATGTGATGTAAAAAACAACTTGGCGCTTTGGCGGATTTCCAATAGTTAAAAATAGAATCGGGATTTTTGCCTGACGAATGCTTTCTATTTTACGATACCGTAAAAAAATCAAAAAAATACTAATTGTAAGTAGCTTTGGTTCCGGGTTGTGTATTTTGCGAAGTTTGTTGTGGTTAAACTACACCACTGCGCCAAGTAATTACGACAGCAATTCAAATAACCTTAAAAGCTTAGATTTCAGGAAGTATTTCTTCGTGTGTTCCATATGAAATGTCATTACTTCGCGAAACGCAAACGGAAACAGCGTTAGTAGACGAGCGTGCTTTTCACACCACCCAATTCACACGCGTCACTTTACATTTTCGAATGCAATTTCTTCATCGCCTGTCCTTCGTACAAATGTGTGTATTTCTGTGACGCGTATTGCGTCGCGCTTCCAGCATGGAAATGTTATTCATTTCATGATGTATTTACATATCAATTGAGATTTCGTAAGCTGCTTTGTTTAGCGTGCACTCGCCGCTGGCGCGAACGACTTCTATGGGCGCCTAAAATAAAACCGGTCGCGGCAGTCTTACAAGAAATTATTTAAGTAATCGTAAACCTTTTGTAAATGTCGATATCTTCTCACAAATAATTACCTGTCGATATGTGATATAGGTTACGTGAGCTTCAACGCATTGGTATTAAATATATGTTGCGCATACAATGCCTATGGTAATAAATTATTGGGCTCTTTTCATCATGAGAGTGTTTAGTAATTTCCAAACGAGTACATTGTTATGTTTCCAGGACGAAATTTACTATTTACTACATCAATACAAAATTATGGCATCTTCAGGGCAAAACTAGAACAGCAGAGCAACCTTTTTCAGCATAAACATTCATATGAAGGGTAAAATACAAAAAGAAAACTTGCAGCTCTAGGCTTTAAAAATGTTATCCATCGCTAATTGGATCATGAACCATGTGATAAAAGTAAGCCTTGACCACAGGGCGTTGCAAAAACACTCAAGGGTCAGCGGATTGATGTCCTATCGGACAGCTAAACCGCCCTAAGGACACTAGCATGTTATCGGATAGTCTCGGAACCGGCTTGAGATTGCCTGGAAACCCTTAGAATCCTGGTCAGACACAACAAACTTACTTTGGTGTGGGTGTCTAGTCATATGAGCGTAGCATGCAACGAACTTGCAAACAAGCTTTCAAGAAATAATTCAGCAATAATATTCACACACTAAGATAACACCAGGTTCACTAGAACATCGTAGAAGGGCAGATACGTACGCAGTAAACGGATGATGAAGTAACCATGTCGGGAACTAACTGAGGATAGCTCCAACCGAGTACAGCTTAGAAAGGTGATAAGTCTGCTGACAAGACACACCTGTTTAAACTAGACCTGAATCGGGTTTGAGAATAATTAAGGCTGCGATACGTAGTGCAGCGGCTGAATGGATCGTAAGATAACACCAGGTTCACTAGAACATCCGTAGAAGGGCAGATACGTACGCAGTACACGGATGATGAGGTAACTATGTCGGGAACTAACTGAGGATAGCTCCAACCGAGTACAGCTTAGAAAGGTTATAAGTCTGCTGACAAGACACATCTGTTTAAAGAAGTACTTAGTTTGAATTAGCATCTTCAAAAGTGTACCCATATCCACTGAAAAGGAGGAGGCAGATCACGTTGTTTTTGAACTTGTTGCATTGAAACAGCAAACACTACCATTGTTGGTACCAATCAACTCGATGACTGATCTAGTGGAAAAAAAGTTTAACACACACAGCCTACTAAAGCTAGTTAAAGGAACTAATCTGTTTATGTAAAGACATATACACTAAGTACGGAATAATACAATAGGACTCCAGCTGCGATGTTAAGGGAATAATAAGAAGATCTGATTCGTACTCAGGGACTAAATCAATCAATCAAACCTTGCCCACGCTTCTATATAGAGAGTATAAAGTACCTTACCACGAAATCTTGAAACTCAACTCAAAATTTTCAAATTAACTTAAACGCTTTCGAATATCCCAGTTCCATTTTTACTATTATTTTTCAGTATTATCTTTACATTTAATTGAAACCGTTGACGAAAAGACGTCATTGCTGATATGCATTGCAATATTCTTTTTTTTAAAGCATTTGCATTCTAAACAAGAGAGAAGTGTAAAGAAGGTAGTAAATATTATGTTTCTTGAGTGTTTACTTGACGCTTGCTTTTTGGTTTGACGTTTCACTCATCGTAGCGTTAGATTCTTCAGTTTTCTAAATACTTAAGTTTTTGCCTCTTGCTCCTTGTTATATTCTTGTTTCGATTCGCTGATTCGTGTCCGTTTTGGTCTGATGAGACGAATGGGTACGTGGCCGGTGGTACGACTCAAAAGTGCTCGTTTTGTATCCATCTTCATGATTGAAATGGTTGGAGTTCTACATTAGTTTTGCGTATTATCTTTGGGTCTTGGCTAATATCTTGACGTCATGGCAGTCTATGTGGCGGTTTTCTTGTTGATGTAAATGTTCAGCGACTGTAGATATCTTCGTATGCCCAAGCCGTGTATCCCTGTGATGATCTTTACTCTACAGCTCCGTTCAATTTGGCCGATGCAGCTCTTTCCACTTTGACATTTAAGTTCATATTACCTAATAAGATTGGATGTAAGTTCATCATGAATTCTTATATTGTATATAATATATGTTTTCTTACAATTATATCGCTGATTCAATGTGGTTATCTACGTTTTTAATTATTTTTATCCGGCAATGTTAATAACACATCTTCTAAAGACGCTTTTCTTTTTCAGGTAAGATTACTCCTTCATCTAGATACATGATTCGTTAATTATGTGAGTATTAATATTCATATCTTTTACTTTACATATAAGCACAGAAACATTTCTTAAATGATTGATTCGAAATCTACCTTTAGTAACTTATTGTTAATATATTATTATATACATGCATAAATATCTAAACACATTTCTTATTTCCCGTCGTAGAGGAAATGATAAACAAACCTGGCTAATGACCTTACGTTTCCCTTCTGAGACGATAGCAATTTTTTGCGTGTTAGATTTTTGTTTTCTTTATTATATTCAGTTATTTTGTGTCTGAATATTGCTACAAGATTATGAGTAATGCCCAACACCTTTAACATTTACAACGTAGGATGTAGAAATATCATTTGCAGACCATTAATCATGGGTACTGTTATTGCATAAATCATTGATATAAGTTCAAATGAATATATTAAGGGAGGTAAATGAGAGATGTGTAGAATTCAATTATAGTTTAAGATCAATGCTAAGATATTCGCAGTACCAATTTTATTAAACAGTAGGCTTGAGGAGAGCAGCGGCAATAAAGGAAGCTATCAATTACCATGATGTCTCTGCTCTATTCTTTTTTCTTATTCTAATTTAATACCTGTGGGAAGACTCGCTATGATACATTTGTTTTTTCTTTCTTTTCTTATTATTTGTAACTATTGTCGATATATATAGAAGACAATTCAGACTGAATAAGCGATGTGCAGAAAAGGATAACAAAAGTAGGATCGAAATTAACAAAACTTAGCAGATGAAACATTAATTGGGGGCAAAATAGATGAAGGGATGTAGCTGTTACCAAAGAAAAATTACAGCAATGCTGTACTAATCCCGAAAGCAAGTCTGTAGAAGATATAAAAAAAAAATTAGGCATCGTTTTTCCACGAGTCTGAAACTAATTTGGTGCAAGTATTCAAAATTTATAGAAAAAGGACATGGTCATTGCAAACACTTTCATGTACATAGGTTAACTATGGGTGAGCTCAAGCCCATATTTCTACAACTACCCCACCTCAACTTGCTACAAGAATATATTCACAGCAAAATAAAAATTTCAATAACGTGATTTAGCCTTGCGTTCCAAGGACCACTTTTCTGGCAAAGAGAGAATTCGGATACATACAACAACTTTTTAATGACAGTAATTACAAGCTTATTTCTTTAAAAAAATAATTAAACGATATTTATTATACAGCTGATAAAATTTAAAAAAATCGGAAGAAATTATTGAAAATATAAAACAAATAAGACTTTTTTTTTTACTAAATTGATAGTTCGCTGTCTGATAGGCTTCTGAACTAGTATTTGTTTTCTTTCTATTGTTTTTATTACATCTTCTTCTTTTTAATTGATTGCATCATCCCCATTGTAACTCTTAAACGATTAAAAGAGGCGACTGCTTCAAAATTATACTTATCTTCTTGAATAAAAACTAATAAAGGGACAAATGTCCTGTCTAACAACCTCAAAAATTATGGTATTTTTCAGATTGTGAGACTGCACCCTTGTTTTTTTTGTTATCTTTTATTCAATATGATGACCTCACACTTAGCCATTCTGGATGATCTATATCTCTTTGTTTTTCGAAAGTTTTTACTTTAACATCCTCTTTTCTCAATCCCAAGTATTTTGCCTTTACTTTATTTATCACACCAGATGCTTCTATTGTAACTTCATCTACATATACACTAGTTCTATCTGGTTGGGCAAAATATGTTTCTTGCCTAATTTTGTTTTTCTTATAACATCCTCCAGCGCTAGATGATAGCAATATTGGTGATATTGGGTCACGTTCCTTCACCTCTTTATTTACTTTGAATGAATCTGTTGGTCCCAGGATTGTCACTTTGATTTATTTTAATTGATTTCACTTCTAAGATTGTTTTTAAGTTTTTGGGTATTTGTAAATGTATCAAAAGCACTCTTGAAGTTAATAAATATATTAGTGTGTTTCTTTGCCATGTTCTCATTTCTCTTGAAAAAAAAACATCATTCCAAAATGTATTTCGTGTTAATCGTAGATTTTGCTGGTCTGAACAACTATGGTAGCCTCCGAAAATTTCCTAAGCGTACTCCTTTGAACGTTTTTTCCAGATTTGCCAAAATTTTGTCGACAAGATTCAGCAAAGCTACAGTTTTTGTAATTCACCATTTCTGCTTGCCTCGTCTTCTATACGTAGGTGTAATTTATTATTTCTGTGTGCTGCAGTCTTTGGGCATCTTCCTTTGCGTGCATATGACTTTAATAAGGCGATATAGGTAATTGTCTTTGTAATATTCCATATTTTAGCAATCGCTTCTATTGGACTCTCTTCTTTTCGGTTCTTGAAAACGAATTACTTAATTAAAAATACAATGTTGCTTAAAGCCATTACAATCAATGCTATATTATTGTGATTGTAAAACTGAAAATAAAAATCACACCTTGTATCAGAATATTTAAAAATAGATAAATTTCAAATTTAATGTATACATAAATCAAGGTTATTCAACCTTTAAACTGCACAATACTATGCTGTTGAAGACAACGAGCCATATCACCTTGCTATTACAATAGCCGGGATACTCTTTAAAAGATCCCCTGGAAATAAAACGGAATGGGTTTTCAGGGTCTTGAAAAATTTAATTTTCACCGCAATCCGATTTGCCATTCCGGAGCGCCCGAGTCGGAATAAATCGTCCGCAAATGAAGGCAAAAAATGTGTATGTACCGTAGAATATTAAACGGAATCTCAGAAGGAAGGCCCGAAAAAATACCCAGCGAGCCAAGAGATATTAATAGTCTCTCTAGATGGAAAATCAAATCGGAACATCGAATTTCACGTTGCAGCCGAGACAACAATTATAATCTGTCACGAACACGTTCTCCTTTAGATTTAACTCTTTTGCGTCTGCAGGCGCAGCGAATTTTTAGTTCGGCGCTGACTGAACGCAAAAAAGGAATGGAAAAAGGAAAATATGTCTTGCCGCTGAAAAGCGGATAAGCGATATTGTCGACAGAGGGCCTCTGACTGCTCGGATCATTATTCATGGCGGTACCTTGCCGTGATTATATACGGCTACTGTTCGAGAACGAGCAGAACGAGAAAAGGTACCTCCTGCTAAATTGATTTTTACTTTCATAGGATGTATCGAAAGGAAAAAGTGCAGACTATTTCCAAAAAAAAAAAGAAAACGACTGCTACCTACTTGTTATTTACTGAGGAACTCCACGAAACAGAAAAACACGGAATTGACTGCTCAGACAAAAATTACAACTAGGCAAACATCATTTAAGAAATTTTGTAAATAAGTTTGGAATACTTTTTAATGAAAGCTTTCCATAAACCTAAAATATTTGGTTAATTTAACGATAGAATGGTAGTGAAAGCGTTTGTTTAGGTAACAAAATCTGTTTTGACTGTATTTAACCTCATAATACGTAATATTGTTAAACTGAGCAACTTTAAAATCAACACTAAATTTTGGGCGCAAAAAATAGAGAAGTTGTACTTAGAAATAGATAAACCCAGAAGGTGATAATTGATCAGTCAATCAGCGATTCGTGTAGATTAGTTGATAGAAGGTATTAAGATTTTGAAATTGTTTGTATGAATTAATAGACAAAGCCAGTGGAACAATAAATACAAAAAGCTAAGAGATGGTAGTGTTTATGGAGACTCCAGACGGCTTTTACTTAAAAAAAAGTGTGAAAAAACTTGCAAATAAAGAGATTTACTACTTCTAATATGTCGATTGAATGAAGATATCGCATGTCCTTTTACCACAACTCTCTCAGTCTCTCCATAGATACATACAACAATTTGACTTACTTACTAGCACTCGAACTTTACAAAAGAAATATTTACGCATATCTTTGAGCACGGGTGGTATACGGAGAGGTGTTCACAAAGATTATGCTAAGCGTCCTTTATAAAAACATTTATGTTCGATTTTAGAATATATTTATATGCATATATATGTACCATTGAAGATAGAACTCTTGATTTAAAATTAAAGAGAAAAATATTGAAATACTGAAGAAACTCCAATAATTCTCTCCCTATTTATGTCAAACTTGAGTCAAGACTTTTGTCTTTGATAGTACATACTTACACTTTTAAGGTAAATGCTTGTTCTAGATTAAACTTAACTTAAATATTATGATTAGGGCATCCCCTAATTCAAATTGTACCTTATTGGCTAAAAGTCTTTATGTTGTGTACATTATAGTAATAGTATTTTATTTTCCAACAATTCAGAGACTTGAGAGACTACAGGAAAACATACATACATATCAAGTAAAAATAAGAATGAATTCGATTAAAAAAATTAACTAAATATAAATCAAATGAAGAACATGAGAATTTCATAAGCAATGAAAACTAGCTAAATACATGACTATATGGATTATTATAACTGTGTAACCTTAATACTGATTGAGTAATCAAAATCACTACTTTCCGCCCCTTATCAACTATACGATATTTAAAGCCGTTTTCCAACACTGCAATCTATTGTTTTCTTTGCAGCAATTGCACACCGCAATGTGGGAACCCCATTTCTTTTTTAGAACTGTCTTCCAACTATTTTTCCAGTTTTTTCTAAAATCTATGAAAGTATAATGAACAAACATTTAGTCAATTATTTAACACGCTTTAATTTGCTATTCACCAATCAACATGGTTTTTCTCGTAATAAAAACACCGATACAGCTGTTTTCAATTTTCTAAAAACTATTTATGAGATTCTAGACGAAGGTAAACCCGGCTTGGGTATTTTCATTGATTTGTCTAAAGCATTTGATCTGGTAAATCATAATATATGGGGTGAGGGGTATTGCTAGACAATGGTTCCAACCATATCTCTCAAACCGCAAGCAGTCTGTTAAAATTCATAGCCATCAGTCACGTTGCATTGATATAAACCTTGGTGTACCACAGGGTTCTGCCCTGGGTCCCACACTCTTTTTGGTATATATAAACGACTTGCCAAAAACTTTAAAAAATATAGAAAATGTTGTATTGTATGCTGATGATGTTAGTTTAATTATTAAACCAGAAAATATTGATACAATTAATAACATGGCTTCAGCTACTTTAAACACAATTACTAGATGAATGAATTCCAATAAGTTAATAATTAATGAACAAAAAACTAAATTTGTATATTTTCATAATAGAACTAAGTCTATCGGTACGATTCAAATAAATGATCATGTTTTTAATTTAGACCCTTCTTCCAAAATTTTAGGAGTAATCATAAATGAAAACTTAAAGTGGATTGATCATATTGATAATCTTTGTAGCACTTTATCAAAAATTTGTTATGCTTTGAAACAACTCAAGAAAAAATGTAACATTAGTTCTTTATTGACTTTTTACCAATCTAATTTTATTTCTTGTATGCGGTATGGGGTAATTCACTGGGGATTATCACCACACTCTGAAAGAGTTTTTTTAATTCAGAAGAGAACTTTACGAGTTAATTATAACCTCGGCTATAGAGATTCTTGTAAGGAATATTTTAAAGCTAATGCTCTTTTAACTTTTTATGATATCTATATACTAGATTTATTATGTTTCGTATTCAAGAATAAGCAATATTTTAACTGCAGTAATATTAATCATAGATATAATACACGAACAGACAACTATTACCTTCCAGCGCCTCATAGAAGGGAAATCTTCCAAAAAGGTACCTACTTTGTAGGATGTAAATTATATAATAACCTTCCTACTGATATAAAAAATATCGCTAACTTTTTTCAGTTTAAAAAAGCAGTTAAAGATTATTTACTTAATTTGAATTGTTACTGTGTTCAAGATTTTTATAGCACGTAAGCTATTTGTTTCTGATGTGACGTATTTCTTGCTTATACGAGTTGTCTCTTTTTTCTGTAACTTGTATACTGCCTTTAGAAATAAAATGTTTATTATTATTATTATTATATTTTCTTATGTATTACATTCTTAGACATGCTGATTTTTATAAATTAGTTAATTGAGCGAGAGGGGGAATGTTTAAAATACCGTACACATTCGTATATAACATTCTTTTACACAATTACAAGTACATACGATCTGTTGAAATTTAATTGTTTACTTTAGAATAATGGAACTTAAATTGTAAGCAGTGGATTATGTTAAAGGAAACATAATTATTCTCTACTGAAGAAGTCGAATTTCTCCTAATAAGAGGCCATTACCTCATTTGTATAATTTCTCAGTACCTGTCGCAGCAGGTAGTGGGCAATCCCCGGTAATGCTCTTCAGTCAAATCATTCTATCTATGGACAGACTATACATATGTACGTATATCCCATTCTAAAATTTCCAGTTTTCGAGATTAGAAGATCTAATAAATCGTTTGATAAAGTTTTGGGTCCGTCGCGTACACGACGGCGTACAATTTTTCATTTTGTATTGAAAATATGTACTCCGTATATAAAACTTATATTGTACGCTTTTAATTGGTATATGAGCGGTACGTTGGGTACATCTATTCATTGTGTACAAAAATCAACTTTATCATACGAACGGATTTCGTGAATACGTGAGCAATGCAGGTCAAAGCAGCGTACAGGAACAATATGCGTCTTAGCTTTTACATATAACATTGAATAAGCGATTTTACAGATTCGTGTAGCGTTGGTGTTCGTACGTTCTGATTATCAAGAGCAACAGTGAGCGAACGAAATATATACGTGTAAACCTTATTTAACTAATTTCTTGATGGTAATACATGTAGCTAAGTAGGCCGAGGTACACGCTGCAGGCGTTCAATGTACATTTTATCTACGGAGTACATGTTTTTAGTATTAGTTCGTGAAAAATCGAACTCCTAAAACACTTCCTAATATGTAGGGACCTTCCTCAAGATCTCACTTGGGATCTTGACTATTACGCGGACATCAGAAACCTTATATCCCAGTTATGATTGTTGGAAAGTTTAGCCGAATCCATGTTTGGACTTAGATAGTACAAAAAAAGAGCACACCTTCAATTCGTTAGTAGTTGCCATGAATTACAAACAGCTTCTCTAGCAGTTTTCAAACACCGGCGAATTGAAACTCATTGCTTTCATGCAATAATAACTTGATTGAAAAGTTACTTAATCCTATGTCCATCCATTAGTTTTAAGCATGTGCTCTATATCAAAAAACCTTCATCAAAACGATTTTGAATGACGCGGTGTTTTTGCTTTTCCGGTTAATATTCTCTTTCAATTTTTATCCTCAATAGCTTCGAAAGAATTATTTATTATAAGTGGAAAGAGGACAAAAGGAATTGCTAATTGTTCCTCTCGAGCGCGGACCTGGTTATTACCAATTTAGTCGTTCGCGATGCGATGATGGCCCTCATTATTAGGGGATAATGAAAAGATATGGGAGAGTGGAAGATTTGTTTTAAATAAATGATGAGCCCAATTAAAAACGTTAAAGAAACGGGAGGCGGGTACATTTTGTTCGGTTCGCACAGGTCAAAATATCTGCCGAACCACTCGACGAGAATTGCAAATTTTAAAATTATGCGGAGAATCGTAACTCCGCAATTAAGTGCAGCGGAGAGTTATTTACAATGTGCCTTTAATATTGTATGAGATCGTCAGTTATTTACGTTGCATGCTAGGACAGTACAAAACTTTTCAGACTGTATTTTATCGATTGCGTTTTCAGAAAATATTTACCGAGACCTGCATACGCTTCCACGCGAGTTGCATTATAGAATAGGTGCCTTCTGAAGGTGTCTTCCATTTTGTTAAATATATCGCTCTTGGGTGTTTGGTTTTCAAGGGCTATTTAATATTCATCTGGTTTAAACTATGTTGGCTTTACATAAGGAGTGGTGTATAAACTTATTAGAAGAATAATATTTATTTAATTTTTTTAATGCGTGCTTTATTATTCATTGGTAACAGACTGCTAGCTAAAAATTGAGTAGAAAACTAACCGATAACAACATGCACCAGGTAACATGATACCTTTTAATACACAGACATTTCTCACACGCTATCATAATACTGATAATTTCACTTTGTTAACAATTAATATTTCCACTTTACAATAAAGGAAATTAGCGCAAGTATTCTTTTCAATTTAATTACGAGACATGTGCAGGTCTTTGGGCGTGCCCAGGTGAAACTCAGTACTAAAAGAACCTTTACGAATTGTTGTTGGAATTACATCTAAATACCCGAGCGGCGGAGCCGGCAATTACGATAAAACTGGTGCCTTTATCTCTGTGATAATACAGAGACACTGGTGAGCTTCATTTGAAAATAAACCACAACAGTAATCTCGCTGTACGTCTCATCTAGACGTCCCCATCCTGAGCAGTCTTCCTGAACGGTCGCCTTCATAAAATTATGTAATTACTCCGCCTGCATCTATTGTTACGTGTCATCCTTGCATTTAGTTCTAAATTGTAAAATAGTTCGAGAGATCCGAATTATGGATTCGTTGGAAGTTCATTCCAGACGTAGGTAATTTTGTACAATTCAATCAGATTTTGAACTTTAGTAAAACCTATAATCAAGCTAATTCGGAATTTTAATGAAATGGATTTCTTTTTGTTTCTGTTCAACGTTGCCTTCTGATATATATAAATTATTTAATTTGTGCCAGATTTGCGTACCTTGTTATAAGCTGTACGAAGAATCCAATTACATTAGCAGATTCAATACAATTAGCGCGTCTACATGTTTCATAAATCCGGTTTATATTCCATTTCAAAGCCTAAATATTGAATAGATAGCAACTGTCATGCAATTCTTAGAACCAAATCTTTCTTTCAGAATATATAGTGCATGGTTGAGTGTTATCCTAAGAGGTATATACGAAACGACCGCAAGAATTTCTAATTTACGACTGAAATAAGCGACAGCTTTAATTATTCCTTATTGTTGGTTAAAACATACTCCGAATTAGTGTCTGTATGGAGTTTAGCTTTTAAGACTTTAAGTCATTGAAACCAAAATAGATTTGTTAGTTAAAAGTTTTTTTTTTAATTTTCTGAGAACAGCTTCATATTTTGGTCTTCACGCAAAGGATTTCATTTTTGCTAGCTTGATTGAAGCAGTGACAATGATTGCGAAATACTACACAGAAAAAAAAAAAATGTAAATTTTCAAACAAATAAATAGAGTTTCGCACAAGTTCTTGAACATACAGGGACAAGCACAACTTGTATTAAAATTTCCACACAATTATGTTGACAGAAGATTGCAATAACATTAAGTACAGATCACTTGTTGCAAATAGTACGTTTAGGCCAGTGGTAATAGTTGCAACTAATCGTCAACAAAATATTTACAGTATCTTTGCTACTATTACAAACCTGTGTAGTAAACCGACATTAAGATTTTGCGTACAGTTTAACTACGCTCTTGCTTTAATTAATATATCTAGTTGTGAATAATTATTTACTGTATATTGTGTTTTTCTTTTGAAACATAATGTGTAGTTTTGTTGTACAATTTGTAGACATAATCTACTTATAAAACGAGCATAAATTGCATATTGTTTACTGCAAATGCAATAGTGAAGTTTCATTAGAATTTTGCGTACAGTAAATCTGGACTGTTGGATCAAGAAGTAAAGGGTCCTTAATTCGAGAAGTTTTGATCTCATTAATAATATTTTGTTCTGTATGTGACGTTTGCGAGTTCTTCTTCGCCGGAGACACACAATTTTTTTCTGGTAAATGCACCAAATCAACTTTTTATAACCGTGTTTGAGTGAAATAGGAGAAGCGCCATCTTTACAACAATGGCTGTAACACATATACCTTTTGAACGTAACTATGTGAGTAGAAAACTTCGCCATAATAATAATGCTTAGATCAGAGAACCTGTTTACAAAAGTGTGGGCTAGATTTGGAAAAAAGTAATTTGAACATAATAATTACATTGAATTAACTACAATTGTGGTTAGCGTAATCCTTATTTCTTAATAATATTCAATTACTTATTGTTTAAGTGAAATTAATGGATTTGTTAAATTAATAAACTAGAAGTAACAAAAATAATATGATCGCTTTTTACACCAATTATTTTTTTAACTTTCGCAATATGTCTAAAATCAAGAGATTTTATTAATTTGAGGATTTGTGTGTTGATTTCATTAACGACAATACGTAAATCTCCAGGAATGTCGGCAGTTATTGAACATAATTATACTGCTATGTCGACAGGATGCCAGTCTTAACATTAGCTTTTTTGCTTCAGAAACAGCAATTCGTAAATTTGACGTATGTTCAAGATCTTGGCAGACCGACGTCCTTCTTAACATTAACGGAAAACAAAATAGTTAATTAATTATTAATTCGATCCGTGAACTAGTGTTCGAGCACTATAAAGTTTCCGAGTATAAAAATTCCCGTTTATAACTTTTTCTCACTTCATCATATCCACTTTATTATATTTACTAGTTGTAGTAAATATTTCACAATATTTTCTAGATGATTGTGCTACAATATTTTCTAACAATTTTATTGCTTTTTTTTGAAACTGTGGTGTACAAAACTGTAGCGACGTTGTTTAAAAATTTAGCACAATAATAAAAATTCTTACTAAAATGTTCGTCCAACAGTGAAGTGTAAATATTACTATGCGGATTTTTCTCTGTGTATGTGAATTTGCCGAAATATCTTGTTAATTTCGAAGATTGACATACTTTATCAACATTTCACAGCTGTTTATGAACGGTATTAGGTTCGATTTTGCGTTCGAAAAGAGATATTGAAGTTTTCCAGAAGAAACACAATGTCAAATTTAATTTTAACCCGGATGTGACTGAAATGCAATTACCCCGAGCATTATTTTTATATTTCTGCAAAATAAATAGGGTAATATCGAACGACATTTTTAAATTGTAATATCCAAAGTGACCATGAAGAGTCCCAAATGCGACTTTGGAATGGAAACTGTTTAAACTACAATTTCATGACGACATTCAGTCTCATCAGAGAGCCCGACTCTGTATAGGTGTTTTCTGAATCTGCAGTGACCGGCAAAGACAGAAATAATTACTTTAACATCTTTACGGTCAAGTTCAAGTAGTTCTTCAATCCTAACATCATTGGATAAAATACATTCCTCCCTATGTACCAAATCAGGATAATTGTTCCAATATTGAATCAATTTCTAATTAGCTCGTACCCTAGGTGTTATGCGAATGGCAACTTCTAGTTCCTGAAAAATTTTCCAAAGCATTTTTTCTCGCAACACTTCTTCATTTTGCCAAATGAGTGAATGTCTACGTTCCCAGCTTCGGACTCGATTACTAGCCGTCCCCAACATATTTATAATGTTTTTACAGTTCCAGATCAGCTTTGAGTTGCGCTTCTAGTGCTTGACTGTTACCAAAAATTTTTATTGATTTATGTCTTCTATTCAAATCTCCTCCAATACAGATTTTAGCGTGAAAAATCGGTGTGTGTGTCGCAGGTTGCATTTTGCTAGCTTTTGGACTGGTATAAGAATAAGGAATTCCGCGCTCAGATTTTGCTCTGTTTTTGAACCGTTCGTAAAGCACCATTCCTCTCTGTTTGGAAAGGTAGTAGTGAAGTATGCATCGATTATTGTTGCAGAACATGTTGAATAACATTCCCAGCATGCAGTCGGAAATAATTGATTCTAATAGCTTGTTAGTCGCACAAATATAAACATGAGGCGAATGACTCGCGGTATGCCAAAAGCGAAACATAGTTAATCTGGCTTCCCTTTTCACAACAATGTACAAAGGTGGTAATTCCAAAATTGACTACCATACGTAATTTTTTGCATGTGAGTAAGGCATCTTTCAGACAAGGTGATTTGGTTGATTCAGCTAACTTGACCTCTCAACTAGTTGAGTGTTGTGTGAAGACTATCTCAAAGCTGGTTTCAGATGCAGCAACTTGTGGAATCAATTTTCATTGTACTTGATCTCCGGCAAGAAGAAATACCAAAAGAAAATCAGGAAATGGGAGCTTTCTCACAGCTATATCCAAAACCACTTACCCACGAGGATAGAATCTTTAAATATTTTCGCATGTCACAATCATCCTTCGAAGAAAATCCCGCCTGATCTTCTACTCTACTTCCTGTAAACATTCAACTAGGCGACCAGTGTGAAAGACAAAGGCGGAGTAATGTCTTTTGTGTTGAGTCAACTGGTGGGGATGAGAACTTGGCGTAAGCTAGCCACTGGAGCAGACGAGTTGACTCCATGTGAAAGGATTCAGGCGTTTCCCAATCACTTGCTACATCATTATGCATCTTGACAACCATCCGTTCAACTAGCGAAATCAACTAATCGCCTCGTCTAAAATAGACCTAAGTGTTGAAGGTAGTGGCTCTAGCTTGCTGCACTTTTTGTCACGAAGCTATAGCTCCATAGATTATGGTTAGACATATTACCATTACATCATCAAGTCTTAAGAACTAGCTTTAGAGACAGCCTCCAGAACTTTCCACATATCTTTCGGCAGCTCCATAAAGATAGCCTTGCTTTGTGAATCATCTTTTCCAAATGTAGATTCCAGATTAGTCTTTCATAAGACAAGGCGCTAATAAAGCTACGACACAAACGGCGTATTATTGAAGCGTATAGTAAACATAAAGCATTTTATGCAAGCAAAGTTTTTTTTATTTTATTTATCGGGAAGCTATTACAATTTCTACGTCTGGATAGCTGTACGTGTAACTGCTGCAAGTGTCCTTACACGTTACTAGACTCTTCTTAATACATATGCTTACTTTCCTTCTACAATCTTCATAATAGTAGGAGTTTGGAACGCCAACAATTGCAGCAAACGTTTCATGTAGGAATTGTGCTACGTCTGCAAGGAAGCATTTGCTCGTGAGCTGTCAAATCCGCTCAATCTCCTTCCTTCCTATTCTCCTCCTAATTGTAATGGTTAAGTTTCGGCATAAATTAGCCGTAAAATAATTGCTTGTACCGAGAGAGCTTAATCTCCCAGATACTTTGTGTGCGAATTGACTCTTCTCGCAAGCGGAATCCTTAATCCTACGCCGTTCCGAAGAGGAGGAGAGCGCGAGGTGGTGCGCCGTATCAGTCACAATCCGGTTCTTCGACCGAGCACATTTACATAGTCGATTAAAAGGCTTAGCGCGATATAAAACAGATGCAGAGTAGGCTTAACGCAACTTCTTATTGCCGCAATTTACGAGGGCCAGTTGTGAATGAGACACGGGAGGGACGTGCCGTGGCTCTTGAATGACCTTATAAAACGAACTGGTCGGGATTTCATAAAGCACGCCATATGCAAGCGGAGATACAACGCAGACCATTCATTTTGCAATCCGCGACGTTGGTCGATACTACTTACGCGCTTTGATTCTCGGGTGTCCATTTTCTTACGGTCAATCCGTAGGTAGTGGCGATCCAAAACCAAAGACAGCTACTGTTCTTTGCGGATAATTGAAGTTATGATTTCTCAACCGCAACGCGTGTAAACGACAGGCGCAGCGTACATACAGATTAAATACTCTTTCCTATTAATTAACAGTCCATAAACAACTCGATTTTAATTAATGTCTTAACGCTTCATTTGAATGGGATCTTGAATGCTTCAAGATATAGACGCACATAATCTAACCACAGTGCGGTTGAGTAAGGTGGTAGACATAGATGTTGCTAGTTGCAAAATCTTTATCGGTACAAAGCTAACCTTATATTAGTAATAAGTAGCACTTCTTACTTCACTGTAAATCTTATATCTACTCGCGTTTAATAGAAAACAAATGGACTCAACTTACGAACTTACAGCTAATTTTGTATTATACACATTTAAAACTGCTTATAGTAGTATCATTAACCCATAAGAATTAGTAATACCTCTTCTTAAAATATTAAAACTGATTGAAATTACTCAACTTTTACCACCAGTGTTTATCACTTGGGTCATTATTAAATACATTATACACATTAAATCTACATATCGTCTAAATTAAGTAAATAAATTATTTGCCTTGTTATGTAAATGCATATCTGTATTCCAGGTACGTTTAAAAATTGAATAAAGGTGCTTTTCGTATTCACGTCACATATCGCCCGATCAATACCTATATTCATATTTCATATTTAATGCCGGTACGGAATATAATATTTTAGTTGGAAAGTTCTCCGCTATACAGTTTCCTGTTACCAGTAGTAGTACAACTATTAGTACTTGGCGAACATTATCGCAACCTGCGCTTTTATGATTATGAGCGTCTGCCGTAGTCTTATGTTATTTGGGCCCGTAAATTCGCAAAATGATGTGCTTCCATTTAATAACGGTCTCGACATTTTTTCCTATTTAATAATCGAAGAGTAGACGAACCAGAATTTAATTTTGTCGAAACATTTTTTTCTAATAAGAAGAAAAAAAAGAACTATTGAGTTACGTTGATGCTTCTCATACGTTTACATCAGCTAAGTAATTTCATGTCTTCTTCGTCTTTTATCCTTGCGAAAGTCGTGTATTTAATTTAATGAAATGTATCACTGCAGGGTGCTTTTTATAATTAAATTTTTCGATGTTATTAACCTTACTATTAAAAAGTTCTGTGAGCGAAAGAAGAAATATAAAAACAGATTCATTGCATTTTCTATTTTAATCTTGCAACATGAATGGCATATTGAAAGTATATGGAGAACGCATCAACAGAATTAATTCAATATTTGCATGAGTTAGTCGAAGTAGAATTATGGTTTCTAAAACATTTGCTAGAAATGTTGCCACTTTCAGGTAATTTTTTTTTTTAAATTTAAATTGTATACACTTCTGTTTCTTTTTATTGCTGGATTTCCCATTAAATTTTGTACAATTGCACAGTTTTTTGAGGAGTGGAAGAAAAACCAATTTGTTCTCATAGTTTAATTTAATTAAAAGCGTCACAGAAGAAGGGTGTATGCAAAATTTGTTTGTTTTTTAACAAAATACCTGTGTATTATTCATTCTTTGCGAAATCCAATAACAAAGTAGCGCTCTATTAGATTTTTTCATGTACTAAACTTAGCGACCAATAGTTAGTGATCCTGATAGTGTTTCTTGTTTATTTACTTAAGGGAAGGGTTGCCCAGTGATGAACTGTCTGCGGTAATACTATTTTAAATACATGTAAGTGACCCTTTTTTTCATTTCTATTTTACTTTTATTGTATTGAAGAATTTTACAAAAACATAAAATGGTGGATAAAAATCTTCTTCCTTATTTATTCTTAAGTATGTGATCTTATAATTAACCACATTTATATAGCTGCTTGAGATCAATACAATAAATAAAAGTTCAACAACAGAACAGTTCTACACAACAAACACCCGTCTACTGGTTTCAGTGTAATACCAACCACAACCCTTAATTTCGTCTATATTTAAAGTATAATAGTTTTTTGTACTTAAAAGTGACAGCATAAAATGACATGTCATATTCTGAAAATTTAAAAGTATATCCGCAGTATCAAGCTGGCTTGCCCATCCTGGATCAACAATAATTCAAGAACGATAGAAGCACTACATTTTTTTTTCCTTTACAGCACAAATCAGCACAAAACGATAGCATTGTAAATTGTGAAAAATCCACAGTGAGACAGTCAACTCAACGGACCCCTTAACTCACCCTAATTCCTTTACTTTCTGATACATTTAAAGTATGAATCAATTATCTAACACAAATGACTGTAAATTATTGAAAGCATAACTAATATTTCTTAATCTATCTAATGAAACATTGTGTAGTCATTACTAGAGTGGTCAGACGTGTCTGCTTACACGGGCCGCACTTGCCTCGCGCTATGCAGAACATTTAGCCATAGTATATCTTCAATGCAACTAATAGGACAATATCAGTGTGGTTTTACGAAAGGACGATCAACAACAGACGCAATACATACGCTCAAACAAATAGTAGAAAAAACACACGAATACAAAATAGGAATAGAAATGTTATTTGTCGACTTTCAATAAGCTTTCACCTCCCTCAGAAGAAACTAACTTATGGAAGCTTTAGAGAAAATGGGAATCAAACATAAATTAAGGAGATTAATACAAATGACAATGTCAAATATATGTAAACACGCAGAAGGAACAGACAGAGGATTTTGAAATAAATAAAGGGGTAAGAGAAGGAGATTCTTTATCGACAACATTATTTAACTTAGCATTGGAATATGTATTAAGAAAAATAGATAAAGGTACCATAAGAACAAAGCGAGCACAAATAATAGCGTATGCAGATGATATCGTAATTGTATCAAAAAATCAACAGTTGACCAAAACAATACTGGATGAAATGGTGAGAGAAGGGAACAAAATGGGACTGAAGATAAACCAAGAGAAAACAAAATTAATGAGACTAGACACGAAACGAGAAAGTAAAAATGATTCAGTTAAAATAGGAAGCTACACATTTGAACAGGTGAACAGATTTAAGTATTAAGGGGTGACAATAACAAATGACGGGAGCAGGGACACAGAAATAAAAGAAAGAATAACCAATATGAACAAGGCCTATCAAGCAAATAGAAAACTCTTAAAAAGTAAAATATTCGGAAAGAGAACAAAAATGAGAATCTATAAGACTATAATACAATCGATAGTACTATACGTTGCAGAGATAATAACGATCACCAAGAAACAAGAAGAGGAGCTTAGGATACAAGAAAGAAAAATACTAAGAACAATATTAGGCCCAATAAAAATGGAAAACGGTGAATATAGGAGAAGAACCAATTATGAATTAACAAAGGAGCTAATGGAAGGTGACGTGATTAAAAAAATTAAGAAGCAGAGAATAAAATGGTTGGGACACATTGGAATGGCAACCAGGAGGAAGAAGAGAAAGAGGCAGGCTAGATTTACATGGCTACAAGAAGTTAAAGAAGACCTTAACAAAGCTGGTATTCATTCATGGCAGGAGAGGACACAGGACGGGGACAGGTGGAGAGATGTGTGTGTGAGGATATAGGAGAGGATAGGGATTGATCTACCCGTATTTTGAAGATCTAGAAAGCTTTAGGAGCGAGAATATCCCGTTGTGCTTAGCCATTATATAATGACTAAGCACCCCAATATCTTCAATGCATTAAAATCACTCTCTCCCCTCTGTTTCGTGTGGCTAGTATCCAGTATCAGTGTTAGTCGGGTCCTGATGCGAGATAGTACAATTCTCCGTTAACGTTTTACGCATTGTAAATGTAATACAATGTCGGGCGTAGAAAATCCCAGAAAACGACCATTGTTTTGTAATGTAGAAAAGTATATCGGTGAAGTCCTGGATTGACATTACGATGGTGCCAAGATAGTTTGTGCAGTGTACGGTAAAGAGTTATTGTGCTGGCACAAATCGGACTACATACTTGTGGTGGTCATTTGATCCGCGTGTGTTAAAACACAAGCATGCAATGCAAAATATAAGCATGTTTATCATCACGACAAAAGTGGTTTAGTGAAAAAAATCTTGAAACCCTTAATGCTATAAACTTTTCAGCAATCTTATACCATTTCTGCTACTTAAAGGTGCTCTTTCCTGGCGCTGTATTGTATACTTGTGTTAAACGTTGCTGTCACATATATGAAACTTAGTACCTTAGACCTGGCGCGCAGACGAATGTTGAGCACTCTAGTCATTACGTATCACATTATATATTTCCTTGTTATGTTAATTATACATATTACCCATTACCGCTATGATCAGTACCTACCTATCAATGTTGCAATCATTAGGTCTGAATATTTCATGGATATCTTACATCGTTATCTTGAATACGTGTTCCAACAATATTATTATTGCGATACAGGAAATTGCAGCTTTATAAATTGTCTGCGGTTTGCAATGCTGTAACTGATGATCCATTGGATTTCCCTATAATAATAAATAGTCCATTAGGATTAAAGCACTTACGTTTATTTTAAGTGAAGATTGTCCCGTGGTCTAATTTCCAGTTTGTTTTGACATCTCCAATTCTGCTATTGATAAAAGCTTGAGTAAATATTATGAAATGTTCTAGATACAATTTCGCGCACGGTGCCTCTTGCTATTCTTAAAACAATTTGACGTCGTATAAAATTAGTATATACAGCGACATTGATATCCTTTTCTATTTCCACTTGTTTATTTATCAACGTTACTTCAATTAAGTATTTCTTTGAGTTTATACATTTGTAGGTGCAATCGCGTAAACTAATGAAAGATATAGATTTCCTTTAACTATTAAGTAGTGTCAATTTAATAAATACAAAGTTAAATATTACAAAGTTATTAGTATAATAAAATACTATCTGCTGAGGTAGAGATATAGGGTAGATAGATAATATATTACGTAATTAAGCTGTTTAAGAAAACTGAAAAAATGCGTAAGTTTAAATATATCTATACAGTTACAATTTAAAATTCAATAAATGAATAAGGTAGTAATCCAGTAAGGAATGCCACGACTTCTATTTCCAAATTCGATTACCAATTAATTCATATTCAGATTAATTAAATAATTCGTCAATTTACCTTCAAAACCCGAGATACCAGTCTAATTCCCAAATACTCAGAGAACCCGTTAAAAACTCTACATTACTTGGTGATTTTTGATAGTAAGTATAATTAGGTCTGTTTTAGAGATTATTACTGTTGGTGGTTCCATAACTATCATGCACTATCAGCATTACTTCCAAATTTACATTTGTTTTGATTTGATACGAATTCTGTTATATATTAATCTTCTATTTCGAATGATTAGCGTTCATCGCTATTCTGATGTACATATTTTGAGCATACACGGATACGTAAATCACAACTAAGCGCAACAACAACAGGAATAATTGATCATCATCGGTACAAAGTAAACTTCTCGTTAGGGCTCTATTAATAGCGTTACCTTTAATAAATCAAAGCAAACGCAAGCCTGGTAATAAGTCTATGCACGAAACACACACATCTAATTGTGTACGCTCAAAGATACACACACATACCAAAGCATTTATACGCGCAATGTTAAATCGCAAACTATAAGCACACGTAGTCCACTGAAACGTCTGGATTTTATCCATCTAATCTGAAACCGTTTATTTATAGCGAAATTTCCAAGTTGCCTCTTCCACCTGGGGTAAGAGGCACCATAAAGTTTCGCCTTGTACCAAGAAGTTCGGAGCGCCGTTGCCGCAAAGTTTAAATTTGCTACACTCAAAAGCTTCATGAAATGCTTAAGTGTATATTGTTTGGGGTTCGCCTTAATAATGCTCACCAGAACATATAATTATTCAAAAATTGTGAATTAAAGTTCAACAAAGTTTCCGTCTGATTTTCACTTAAACAAACATTAACATAAGTTATTATTCCGTGGAAAAGCATGATTTTTGGTATTACAAAATCTAAGCTTATAATAAATCTGTATCGTTTAATTGGCATTCCTTTAAATTAAAAGATAAATATTTAGATTTTTATGAACACAAATACATACATATATATTCCTTGGAAATGTGTGAACTGTTTGCTAAGTTCTAATGTAAATTCGTTTAAACCGGGAATAAATAAACTTATCGACAGATAACAATAATAGAACAGAAGAAATTTATTTACACACACCAATAGGACAGCATTGACCGCTTTTAATCGAGACCGGCGTATTAATTACATTTACAACGATTGCCATCAATAAGTGCTGTGCACTTTGCTGCTACTTGTATTGCGTAAAGTCGTATAAATATTTATATTTGCATAATGTCCTAGTGTAACTGTAAAATGTGCAAACGATATTACCGTTACCACCAACACGAAGTCTAGGTAAAGAATTTGTTACGCTACAACTGCGAAATGAATCGAAATGTTATTAAATCTGTGCTTGTATGCGTAAAGTAATGACAAATAGTGGTGCTATCGTCGATATAACGTTACTATAATTGTACGGTGAATATATTGGGATGGACTAGTTTTCGCGATTACAAAAACCGTGACCAGGTAATTTGCAAAACATAATACGATGCAAATGCATTCATTCCATCAGATTGAATTTTATAGTCTTGAAAAAGGAAATGTATTTCAATGATTACTGGTTGGATATAAACGTATGCTGGCACACAAGCTGATCTCATTCTCATGTAGTTTACAGGATTCTGCTTTATATGGGGAAATGAATTCCCATGTGGCACAGAATCTTTTTCAATGATATTTTCTTCTTCAGCGAAAGTAAGCCTTAGCAAAGATCGCATAATTGATTCTGGTGGCGATTGGCCAGTGAGAGATGTCTCCTCGTCCTCCAAAGGCAATCGACAGTTTCTGATTTTATATGTAGATGCTTTTTGAATCTGCAGTGATTTGTAAAAACAAAAGCATTTAATTGTTTGATACTTTTAGGGTCGAATGAGATGTATGATAGATATCATTTGCATGTTCCAAAGCAGGGAAATCATTCCAATATTAGAGTGTTTTCCATTTTGCTCAGGAATGGATTTTCTGTTTAGCACTTGTAGATGTTACGGCAAAGGCTAGCTTTAATTTGTATAATAGCTTTACTTTCTTTTTGTGCAAAAGTGTCTTTCAAAGCTTTCTCATTTTCCGGAATGAGAAGAAATTGTTTCGATTTGCGACGTAACACGCGTGTATGGAGACGAGCTATCATAACGTACATACTTACTCCAGCAATTGTTACTATTTTATATTTACCCGTAAAATTCCTTACGATAATGTTGACGCGGTAGTTCAGAGCTGGTAGAATAAATAACATTTTTAATAATGAAAACGTATATGCACGAAGCACAATATTTTCGCTCCTTTGGCATTTTGCTATATAGGACAAATCTATGTAGTGGTAATTCAATAACAGCACGTACCACAGCCTATAAATATTTTTGTATGAAATGTTTGTGTTGTTCTCAATATGAGCAAAAATGCAAAATTGATTTGTAATTTAGGTCATACTGATGTTTATTGAAGTCTGTATTAATAAACTTTGCTGTATTTATAGTGAACTTTTCGCCCGCTTACGATGTTGACTGAATTTATTGGCATTGTAGTATTAATAAACAAATGTTTCTAATGCGTCGCATTCTGTATTTCAGGGCGCGTTCCATTATTATTCAGTGCCTTACAATTACTAACGTTGGCGTTGTCAATAGTAATAATGATTCATTCAAATACATCTAGATGTCTGGAGTGGGTTAAAGGAAGCAAAGACATTAATAAAGTTAGTATTGTAATCATGGATGCTATTGTTGTGCATTGTTAAATAACCAGATAATCTTGCATTTATTTCTTAATGGAGGTTAACACTTTTAAATAAATTAAGATTGTGAGTACTCAGCTAATTCTTTTCTAAATTTAAGTTTACTTAATTGTTGCAATTTATTTCTAAGCCACATTTATTAATCATATAAAGACAATCATTAATTTAATTAGCTTTTCATCAAAACATTCTCATTTAACGACATACACAGAGTCGACAATTCGACGTTTAAATGATTGCTTTTATTTGTCCATTTAACGCTAATTTAAGGAGAAATGCTCGGGCTAGTTAAGCGCTGACATCATGATGCGATTTATTTGAAAAACAGAACGCAAGGTTAATTGTAAGACTAATTTTTTTTTTACAGCGAGTAAGAAAGATCGTTCTAGATGTCAATAAAAGAGAGTACGAGAGGCGCGTACGTACTTCAGTTATTTCTTGCTACGGTGTTAACGGTATCAAACCAACATTTTCTGAACAGTTTGCGCATTTTATATTGCTCTAACTGTTAAAACATTAATAGATGTTAAGCAATATATGCAGAGAGATGCAGTAGCTGTCGCAACTTGTCTGTAAGAGATACTATATTAGGTGATTTATTGCAAGATTTCGTTGAAAACATTCTTGAAAAAAGGTATTCACTTTTCCAAAAGCATCCATTAGTGTTTTACTATACGTGTTCATGTTTTATTCATGTTAATGTGAAATTCGTTCTAATGAATTCACTTACCTTCAACATGAAGTAAAACCTGGAGTAATGCTAATGTTATAAGATGTTGTAAAGTAGTATAAAAATGGATGTCGAAATGGTTTTCAAATGTTTGGAAGGAAGCCCTCGTGTTTCCTCTTCCGAAAAACCATAGTCCCCAAACTTGCCAAGATTTGAGACCTACAAGTATTCTTTCGACATTATCCAAAATACTTGAAAAAATAGTTAATCATCAAATAAGAAAATACTATGAGATTCAAAAAGATTGTTCCGCTCTTATACTTATATTGAAATAATATAATTTATAAATATAACGTTTAACAAAATAATTACATTTGCTGAAAATAAACAGTTTTTAAACTATCGGTGATTCTGATATTAATTTTAATTTTATTTTAATAAAATAATGAGTTTAGAAATTCAAATAACAGATGTCGCAGTCAAATAACCACATCTTGGTAACTTAATACCTATAATTGTTTTCCTACCAAACTTCATGAAGACCACATTCCGTAGAATTGTTTGTGTAGTGTATATTCTCCAACAAACGTGAATTGTTGTAACCATATTCCCCTAAGGGTGAGCTTTCGTGTTGAACAAAATATATCTTTTAATACATCACGTGTAACAACCGTTAATAGAGGATTAAGTAAAAAATACTTAATAAAACTTATTCGTACACTTAGTTTAAATAACCTGTAATTTATTAGTAAAAACTGTACGTATTCCTTCCTGAAAATTCTTTGGTTCTAATCCTGATCTAAATAAAAAAAAAATATTCCAGTATTTTAAGTACAAACGCTTGTTTATTCTAGTATGTACACCTAATGACATTAACATTAAAATAGAAGCTATTAAATAACGAGATATATCCAGTATATTATGTACCTATGGATCCCAAATGTAGCAATGAATTATACTAAATTCTAGTATACTTTTAGTGATTCCCAATTTAATTTTTCCTAGTGTACTTGATGCCCTGAAACATTTCAGGTTAAATTATAAAATAACTTTTCAAGAACTTTCGAAAAGTAACCAGTGAAGCACTAACAAAGTTCCATAGCTGTGCAAATAAATAAACTCGAAAACAAGATTGCCTTACTGTCAAACTAAAGAGATTGTGTCCAATGTAATTAATACTTAACTACCACTAGAGCTTTCATTAAATTTTGATATAGAAACATGTATCGTGAAACTCGCAAAAAGCAAAATAAATTTGTTCCAATTTGTATTGTTTGTGCTCCTTATAACTGTGAGCTCCTTTAGAGTATGTCTACGCGTATATAAGAGTTTAACAAGGTTGATGATATGTCGTTTGTAGAAGTCTGAATACTTGTCTTAATTTACATATCAAAACCATTTTCTAAATTAGGAATAATTCAATGAATTCCTTCATGGCGTTTCTCTTAGTGGCTAATGTCTGTATGGGTGCAACCGTTAATATATTTGATCTATGATGTGGCACTAAGGAAATGGATTTTCCTCATTTTCGCGCATACATAAACGCAGTGAATATATAGATTGGAAAATTTATAGAACTTTCCCGGACAGACTACATCCATTAAACTAATATTACCATACAATGCCGCATCGTAAATAGTTGCTACGTATCTAGACACATTCATTTTGCGTTTTCATATCGTCCCGATGCTGGTTATTTACTTCGGCTGTGTTTTTTTCTTCCGTTAACATCGGAAAAATTTGTTCCATCCCCAGATAAATCAGCGGTAAATTTATCGGTGAAGCACGGAAGATATATGGAAAAAAAACTTTCACCAATGTCGAACTACTACGGTTTACTCTTTACGGCAAACGGGTCGTGCATCAAGTCTGAACGGCAGAACTATATATCAACAGGCCTTTAGTACCGTCGAAAGAAAGATAGAGAACATATTCGGTGAAGAAGTTTGACGCGACGGAAGAACGAGTAGAAGGTGGAGGAGGCAGCTCAGTCTGCGTTATTTCGCCATTACAATACATTTGTCGGAATTGTTGTTCAGGAGCGGATACCTACCTAGTGGTGCACTCTCTCGTGATTTTACTCATTGTAACGGCACGAATTGTGCGATCATGGTTATTGCCGAGACAGAATTCTATTTAGATTGATATCAACGCTCGCTCCTATTGTCGAAACGTTTCTAACTGTTGCTTTTAGTTGAAACATCCCCAGCGTCTATTTGTTTAAACGGCACAAGCGAAAATATATTGTATGTTACGGATTACCGAGCAGTTGCATCGCAGACTAAGCACTGCAGTTATTTATGTAGTGTCTGAGAAGTTGTGCGAATTAACATTGAAGAGATTTCTGCTGTTCTGCTTGAAAGAACTAACCCAGTAGAATATGTTTTGTTAAAAATTATACTCTGAATTTCTGAAAATTTATGAGAGTAGTTATAAAAGTATAACACAACATAATCTTCTAGAGAAGCACAAACTTGAAAATTTAAAAGGAGTTATTTAAGTCATAAATCACACACTTTTATCGTATATATGCTTTCATGAAATTTGGCGTTTTATGTATAGAGATCACACAGACATTATAATCGTATCTAGATATGTCTAGTTAAATAAATTACACTAAGAATTTAACTGGAAGACTCAGCAAGTTAAAGACGCTCCGAATAAATTAGACGCGCTGTATACCATACTTAAAGCAACAAATAATTTCAAGATATTAGAACGCTACATCGAAGAAAAGAGAACATACCAAAATAAAGTTGCCAACCCGAAAAAGAAGCATTATGAGTCGCAACTTCCTAGTGTAAAAAATAAACAACAAAAGGTTTGGGAAGTAATGAAAAAAGAATCTGGAAAAACAAAAGAAGTTGATTCGCGTCGTCACAGCGGACAATTCCAATAAATACTACGTACAAGTGAGTGATAATTTACAGAAACAAATTCGTGATAAAGAAGAAGATCCACACACACTTCTGCAAAATACAAATACATGTTTTTTTTGAGCCAGTGGACCTTCAAGAATTAATAAATATCATCAATAGCCTTAACAAAATGAAAACAAAAGATGTGTATGCCGTTAGTAGCGCAGTACTCTGCGCTACTACACGACATTTCCAGAGGAAATTAGCGAACCGTTGGCAAATGTAATTAATCATTGTATAAAGAAAGGGACTTTTCTACAGGAAATGAAGGTAGCCAGAGTGGTGCCTGTTTACAAAAAAGGAAACAAGGAGAAAGAGGAGATCTACAGGCCAATATCGATCTTACCTGCACTCTCTAAGGTAATTGAAAGGGTGATATCCAAAAGAGTTTCCTTCTTAGATAAGCAGAACTTATTCACGTCAGCGCAACATGGTTATATATCTCAAAGATCCACCATCACTGCTCTAGCGGAGGCTGTGGTGGAGGTATTATCTGCGAAAGATCATCAGGAAAGTGCTGAAATGGTCTTATGTGATCTCAGCAAGGCGTTTGACACTGCGTCGCATGACTTACTATTGACAAAGCTGCAATACTATGGAATAAGGGTATAGCACATAAACTATTAAAATCTCACCTTCAGGACAGAAGGCAAGTCGTAAGCTGGAACAATTCTACATCTAACACCGGTTCAATTATCTGCGATGTTCCACAAGGTTCCATTTTAGGGCCTATACTTTTTATAATATATGTGAACGATTCTCCAAACAATGTTATCCATAGTAAGGTATATTTGTACGCCGATGATAACTCCTTTGTTGTGAGGTGTGACAGCTCCTGTAAAATAAACCACATTAGACATAACACATTAATAGAATCAAACAAATTAAAAATAAATGAAAACAAAACGCAGATACTTATCTTTTCGCCAAGCACTAGAGGACAGGTGGCAAATTTCCTTGGAGTAACCATGGATGGCGCACTAAATTGGTCGGAGCATATATCTTCGAAAATTAAGTACTGGCAATATCTACGATCAGACGGATTAAACCACCTGTCACCCACGAAGCAAAGCTAGCGTACTATCCAGACTTCCATAGCGCATCTACTCATGGAATAATGATTTGGATACAGCCGTCGAAATTGAGGAAAATTCTAATTTTACAAAAACGCGCGTAGAGGTACATTGTGCGGATTACGAACTCCGAGAAGTGTTTGTCCAAGAAATGATAATGACAGTGGTGAATGTGCTATATTAACCTGTATCAACTATGTTCATCAGAACAAATAAAAATTCGCGAAGAGATCTGATTATTACCGCTACTGGACTAGAAATAAGGAAGAACTAGCCATCCCACACCATAGGCTAACGCAAACTCAACAATCTATGAATTACTGGTGCGTGAAACTTTGTAATAAACTGCCCGATCAACTAAAAAAAGCTGAATATGAATAAGTTTCATGGAACACTCAAAAAAATGTTGTTTAAAAAGGTTTTGTTGTCTATAATATTAGTGAATTTCTAATACATTACTTTTCCCCGCTATTATATGTTTGTTGATTTGTGTTGCTCACGTCTTTTATATTTTATTTATACAATCTGTTACGTAAATATTTGTTTTGTGTACACTGAGAGAAGCAGATATGTTAAGTTAACAAAAAAATATCGATTCCATAAAAAGACTTTGGTTAAATAGTCAAACAAAAACCATTGTTAAAGTAACAAAATGCGAATGTTAAAATAATCGTGTAGATTTGACAATATGACAATATTTTTTGTGTTGTTAATCAAGACAATTTATTTTAAACATTCAATATTGTTAGGGCAATAAGTGCTCGGGCAAGATAAACAACTATTTCATGTTAAATTAACCAAAAGAATTCACTAAAATAAAAAGCAGAAGTTCCTAGATTAAATAAACGTTTTACGTTAAATTGAATAAATGTTATGTGTTATGTCAAAATAACAATTTTTGCTGTGTTAAACAAGAAAATTTTGTTGAGCCAAAACTGAAGTGCTTTTTAGTTAATAATATTTTATTGCTACTGTAAGCTATCGGGCATTTTTTGACTCGCTTTACAAGGGAAATGTTCAAGTGTTAAGGTATTGTACATTTATCACCTCATTCACAACATAAAATGTAAAATATCTGTAAGGCGGGATATATTTAAAACCCTCAAAAAATGGCAGTTTTATTTACATCACTGCCATTGCACGCCACCAATCGCTGCTTTAATGGTAGCAACTCCTATTGAATGTTTCACACTGGTAAATGTACTAGATTAATATTTTATAACTCTGACTGTTGTGCTTTATGACCCTTAGGTGTCATTACTGGTGTGAAATGGAAGGAACGCCATTTTCACTGCCATTTCTGAAATATATACCTACCTACGGTATTCTTGCAACACTAACTAAAATTTTGTTTTGTTTAACGCAACAAGCATCACAGAACATCTAATATAGATATATCAATAGAACGAGTTTTGTTAAAGTAATTAAAAATGTGGTTCAAAATATACTACTGTGAAGTGTTCTTCTAATAATTTCAATGTAGCTAAAATAACAAAATATTTTTAATTCGTTCAAACAAAATATATTGTTGGTGATCCCGTTAACAAACAAACAACTAACTGTTGAACTAAAAAAATATTGTCAACATTTTTTTTCAGTTATTTTACCCTTATATTTTGTTCAATTGGATTAAAAATGTTGTTAATGCAATAATATTTTTTTCCAACAAAGTGATGTTGGTTGACGGAATGCATTTTCTTCTCTGGGTGTATATTTTATTGTTTTTAAACATTTTTTTTTGACATGTTAGGTTGATGTAATAAAATAAATATTACTACTACTACTACTAGTTATCGCGGTACAAAAATGCTTAAATTTCTCATTTTTAGGTGAATATCAGCTGCTAGAGCCTGTTGCCGGTCCACTTTCTAATTATAATTATTCTACTTAGCGGGTTTGCCAAGGAAATGCCTACTATTTTTCAGCGTGTCGATAATTTTTAATAGTGTTTTACCAACCATTTTCGTTCCTTTTTGCACTATTTATTAAATCGCGTTCTTTCCTCAGCATAGTAGAAATTACTTGCCTAGTATAGCGATCTATACCAATATAATCTGGGAATGTTCAAGTTGAGAAGTGGTCGAATGTAAAAGTTTCAAAACGAATTTATTTAAGTATTAAGATTTGAAATGTAAATGTTGTATTCTTCCGCGGGTTCCTTCTCTCTAATGAATTACTATTTCTCAATAACTTTTTTTTCCCATGGGCGGGTATAACCCGAAAAAGGCAATAGAACAGAAAAACTTATTGTGCCCCCATATCAATTTTAACCCCTTGGTCAAGTTACACCCTATCTAAAA
This sequence comes from Protaetia brevitarsis, assembly GCA_004143645.1. Lineage (NCBI taxonomy): Eukaryota > Metazoa > Arthropoda > Insecta > Coleoptera > Scarabaeidae > Protaetia > Protaetia brevitarsis. The sequence goes on along the minus strand of RXPK01004743.1, from coordinate 57,385 downwards.
AGTTCGCCAATGTGGTTAAGAGTTAACTTACTTAAGCTCTAGAGATTTAGTTTGCAGTGTCTTGCACCGACAAGCCCATTCCAAACGGAGCAGCTCCTAGCAACAAGTTGAGATGTGACAAACGCTTTGATGCTGCCATATGCGCTGCTACACGTCGGTTCTGGACCTAAGAACGACAGTCCGCTGGCGCCCCTTGCTAATTCTTTACCTCTGATCCCAGAGTAACCTGGCACCCATCTCAATATCACATTTAGATGTTCCACCAGCTGTTTAAGCTTTCTGTGGCATCCCAGTACCTCCTCAGAGTCAAATCTGACAGCCCGCAGAGCGTTGAGGGCAGTCCCGCTGTCAGAGATCATGAAGTCTTGATGGCGCTAATTTCGCCCTGGAAAATGGTGGACGAGGTCCCTAGGCTAAAAGCTTCGCCGTTCTTTGTGCTATACTACAACTTCAAAATTTGGTTTCACAAATTGAACGTTCTTATTTTAAACGACATAAATTACTTTTCGTCTCTCATGCAGCAGGGTATAATTGCATTGACGAAATAATAACGATCTGGCATAATAGGACCACGCAATCTACCAATTTGTAGACATAATCTTTCATCAAAAAGCGGTCCTGTTTTCCTTTATATGAAAAGCAAGCGCTGGCCTTTATTGCTAAATATACACACGTGTATATATTTATATTTATGTCGTTGAAACGAGGCGGCGACAGAGCCCCAATACATGCATTCGAAGTGAAATCCAGCCGGCCCACTCATCATTTTCGTGTTGTGTAGGACCAGTTTGTACAGTGAGAAGGAGACGCATACGATTTCGATTCTTTTAAACGCATTTACAGGGTACCAGCTTCATCTTGTATAATTACAGAGATTTCTCCGCTGATAAATAGCTCATGTTCGCATGGGCGTACGCGTACAGCGCCGTAGTGACTTCCTTTGCATCACAGTAACACTAGGCTCCCATCAATAATCGTGCATACACATAAGAGGTAACGCTGAGAGGAACTGTCAGTGTAATAAATAATGCACAGATGTGTGCAATTGATCACCGTTTTGATAATATCGATTATACGCGCATAACTTGAGCTTAACTACATCTATATAAGTACATAATATGTGTATATACGAACGCATAAACTGGTAGAGATCATTTTGAAGAATGCCTTCCGTACAGCTGATATAACGGCAGCACAAGTCATTTATAGGATATTGACCGCTGGTTCTACATCCATTCATGTATACCAAAAGTATGCACACACATTCTACTGTATCTCTGGAGTGTGAGCAAATCTGTTCCGTCGCGCGTGCGTTGGCGTGTTACACGCTCTAGGAATAGTCCAGCGCCGGGATGTTCTGGGTTATCTACGAATTGAGAAAAATTCGTGTAAAAATATGCATCTACCGTGTTTGTCTGTTTATACGTTTACAGATGCGTTTATAATATAGAACGTTAGCTTCGTAGGTCTAGGTTATTTTCGAACTGGAAAGTTTACTTCGAAACCATTCGGTATTGTAAACAGAAACTTATTTTTATATAGTCCTGACTTGCGTCAGTTCGGATGCACTACCATCCTCCGGCTAGAGCCGGCAGAATTTTTAGATGAAATAGATCGTTCTCAACCGCTCACGTACGCACAGAATTGACCGTAAAGTTATATACTGTGGCGTGAATATGTTACCAGCCGCCATTCAATTAAAAAAAAAAATACATATTGCTGTGAGATCACATATTTGTTCATAAGCCAACCAATAAAATTTAAATTAAGAACAGCGAATTTCTTCGTATATTTTGGTTTCTATTCTGGTGTTCATACGTGATATATGGAGCCCAATTTTTCCAACAGAAATGAACAATCAATTTTGTTGTACTTTATTATGTAAGTTTTTTCACAAAACGAATTTCTTCCGGTCGATAGATAAAAGGATGCTATGACGTTCTAGAAGCTGACATTGTGAAATTCCTTTCTCTGGATAGATTATTATTCTTATTCTCTTTAAAACTAAGGAATTTCAAAAAATTACGGTGAAGATGATCAACAGCTTGGTAGTTATTGGAGTAAAACCAAAAGAAGCCTTTTGAAGCCTTATTATTATAATTATTACCAAAATTATAGTAACCAGCAATCTGGAGCATTTTTACAAGACTGTAGCATCTATTGGAGAGAACCAGAAACAGCAAAGCATATACTATATAGTTCCGATGCACTAGAGCGCAGAAGATAAGGTTTATTTGAGCAATCGAAAGGATACCCAAAGACGTACTGAACCCTGTTAAGAACCTGTATAAATTAGTAGAAAGATCACCATTTTAGGTGAATACAGGATAATAAGCTTGTATATTGCAGCATTTTTCAGAGACTATGAAATGGATAAGTTCGGGTTAAGGGGATAAAAACTGCCGCCTCCATTACGGTATTATATAACATGGTTGATGCCGTTGATATTTCCTTGCCCCAATTCATTTCTAACTTGATTTTTTCTGATATATACCCATTTACCGATACTCTAGACTCAGTTTGATTTAATGTGATTTTCAACAAGGTTCAAGAGCTCATTGTCTACTCGGCAAGTGCGGCATCGGCTTCTTCAAGGTGTTGCAATTTTTTCGGCAGGCAATTTAGTTTATTTTTTTTATTTAGTGAGCAAATCAGGGTTTCCATTCATGAATTTAGCCTCACACACTAAGAGAATAAGCTCTTGCTTGGAGAATAATTTTATATAAGTTTAGCTTAGTTTATCTTCTCCACGATTCTTCAACGTGTTCTGCAAAACTTTCTAAAGCCTTATTATTAATTTTTTAAGATAACTCAACTATATTTCGAATTTTCCAGTTTTTAGTACAATTTCTTCGTTTACTTTATTATATATTTACTTTCAGTATATTCCATTTGTTTTCCTATTTCTTTTTTTTCTTTCCCTTGCATAGCGCCTTTATTTCCTTCCTACATATGTCGTACTGTCTCTTATTTTCAGTCATTTGCAGATTCGTCAAGCTTAACTACATAACTAGAATACCATTTGGAATAATTATGATAGTTTAAACTGTTATAAAACAATTCTGCAGCCCAGAAGTTTCATTATTCACACATATGCCACAAATGTGGGTATGTAGTTACGGTTTGGCATGAAAACGTAATTGCGTTGGGCCCGCCTAGTTAACATTAATGCGCTCTATGAGCAATTTTAATCCACTTTACGAATAAATTCATTACAAACATCCTGGAAACTCTTACTCTAGTGTCGTTGACTTATTGGAAAATGCGTAACTGAAACAATTAGATTACCATTTTATTTCGCTCAACACAGGGTCTAGTTTACGGAGCACACTTTAACCAACAACTTTCCTCGTGAGACGGACGGACCTTCAAGCAGATAAAATTGAAGGAGTTACATTCCGCGTTGATTGTATTTATTAGCCATAATCCTTTTTCGTTCGATCATCCTTATTTGAGCAGACGACGCACGGCCGCCGGTAAACGTCAGGAAAGTCCGTTAATAGGTAAAGTTGTAAACCGGTTTAGGAAAAACGACAATAAGATTCAATTATAGAACGCGTCAAAGGCACCATTATTATTCTTATTTGAGGTTTCTTCGAATACGAATGCTTTAACTGTAAATTACGAGTTGGATGTGACAATCAAGTTGTAGTAACTATTGAATAGTAATGCATACAATTGCCGATACACCGTGGACTTATACGTATGTAGGCTTACTTTTATGTTTGCTTAATCAATACTTAATGATCGATAATGTATGTATCACTCGACGTTAAAAGTTATTTAGGAGTGCCGCAACCTTATAATTATTGTTAAAGGTGTTTATTACTACACGGTTCATTGAGACTTTTTTATTAACATAGCTTAGGCTAGTTGTAATAAACAAAATGTTAATATGCACATAATATTACATCTCATTGCATCCACAAAAGTATAAAAGTAGAAAATATATATTTCAAATTGGGTAAATTGCTGTGAAATTGTAAGAATAAATAACAATTCCAGAACGAAACATTGTAATGATCGTTAGCAATTATTGTTTAAGGACATACCATTAATTTGTGCCAATTACGTCCTGGTTTTCCTTTTCTTCTTTGATTAGTGATTCGTACCGGTTATACCCTCACAACCTACTCTCCTTTGTGGTCAGCTAATTAGAGACTCCTGCTTTCTCAGAGAATTTTTTCTATGTAACAGTTAAAGTATTAAACACTTACGGTACAATATTTAATTAATTTTTATAACAATTAAACTTGTTTTGACTCTCTGTCAGAGATATATTTGAAAGGGTTGGTTTAATATTCATAACAAATTCAGATTGTAACAAACTAAAATATTCTATACAGTTATATTTTGTTCAAAAGTGTTTTTTGAATCATTTACTTCACTATGCTAGATGATTGACCAGGTTATTATAACCGCATGTTTAGTCTTACTCATGTTCGGTTCATTATGGATACGAACTATCGGAAGCAGGAGATTATCATCGTGTCTGATAGTCAAGCAGCCATCAAGGCGCTGAACTCATATGAAATCAGCTCCAAGATGGTCTTGGAGATGCCTAGGAAACTAAATGAGCTAGGCAAAAGAAATAAAGTAACCCTCCTGTGGGTTCCGGGTCACACAGGAGTGGAAGGAAACGAAATAACGGATAACCTCGCAAAAAGGGGCTGGAATGCCTTTTGTAGGGCCTGAACTCTTTTGCGGGTTAAGTAGCCGTACAATACTGAAGAAACTAAAATGGAAATGCAGCCAGAGAAAAAAATCCAGTACTGGGAAAATCTCTACGGGAAGAGGCAAAGTAAAATTCTTCGGGAACTTATAACCAGAAGAGTTTTACAGAATGCATCAACCTGAGTAAGAACAAGGTTCGCATATTAATAGGAATACCTTCAGGCCATTGTAAACTGAAAGGACATCTGAGTAAGCTTGGATTGAAAAAAGATCCTGAATGCAGATTTTGTGGGGAACAGGATGAAACATCCATCCACCTCCTTTCAAACTGCGTAGCACTGTGCAACTCGAGGGCATTGTACCTGGGAGCATTGAAATCGAAGAGGAAGACTTACCTAGACTGGGGTCTTCTGACATCCTACACTTTCTAAAAGGTATAGGCATTGGAAGGCCATTCTTAAACCAGAATAGTGACACAATAGATCTTTTAGGTCGCAGTGTAACACCACCCTTCTATTTACATACAATACATACATAGTCTTACTCATTTAGAATTGATATACGCATAAAATTATTGTTGCTTTAATGCTGACAAATCGTGGTAAATGCAATTCTGACTGATCATAAGACAATATAACACATCAAACTTGCCGATCGATCGAGTTCGAGATTCAAATATTGTAAAAAAACTTATTAGTGTCTTCAAGAAATGCTGTTTACATATTAAATTAATAATTTTGCATGTGAAACTTGTTAGTTTTAGGATTTCTTCTCAATTCCTATTTTCCAGGCAGTGTAGAACCGTTCTATTAGTTTAGTTTGTTAAACATTTTAAAATAATGTGTACACATGCATAATGTTGTTCATAACTAACACGAAGTATCCCATCAACTTTTTTCCTTATATCTCCCAAAGAATGCACTGAGAATTGGACCTCCTACAAGCAAAAAAGACTGATACCTCTGGTCAAATACTAACAGAAACTATTGCATGAATGTCGAGGGTGTCATCGATTCTTCCAATAGAATTACAGTTAGATTAGGTTTAGAATTGCCACACGGACCTGTCAGTCCTAGAAGGCGCTTTTTAATTAGATCTATCATCTTTAAGAGCGGTTCTTTTATGTATGCGTGAGGCCATCACATTAGCACAGCACGTGCACTGATATTTCTTCCTCCTCTTGGCAGAATCTACAAATAGCGTAAAAATGCCAGGCCTATATTATACATACACCTATTTAGTCTGCCGTGATCAGTCAGTACACCTACTATCATTTTGACACAGTCCTGTCTTTACTCAATAGATAAATTCATATCTGTTCCTTTAAAATTCTTTTGCATGTCTTTGACCTGGTGAATGTTAATCGGTCCATCTTTTCTATTTCCCTGACACAATTATGAATTGTAGCAATCACAGCCTGGATCACCGTTGGCGTCGCATCCTTGCTGAAGCTTAGTGAAGAGGCCTTTTTAGGCTCCTTTCATAAATTCCAGCTCCTATGCCATAGTTAATTTTATAGCAGTCTGTATACAAGTTCGAGTCCGCTCTCACTGGAGCGCCTTTCTCCCTGTCCTTCTTATCTGGTATTAAAATCTTATAGCAACTGAAAAATTACATTTTTGAGAAAATGCAAGTATCGTATATCAAAAATAAAAAGCGACCGGGATGACCAAGGAAAAAACGAAATAGATGAACAATGACAAAATTACCTTCGAAATCAACATTTCTCACGTACTTACTTAAAACAGGCTTGTGTGGGGAAAATCGTCATGCCAAAACAGTTATTACGCAAGCAAAATAAAGCAAAACGAATAACATGACCAAGGGAATATAAGAACTCAGCATTAGGAGAATGAGTGTGCTGGACCGACAAATCTAAATTCCTCACAGTCGGCTCAAACAGAGGATCGTTTGTCCGTAAATCAACGGAGAAACGAACACTTAAATTCTGCATTATACCTTTAATAAAAGACAGAGGAGAATCAATGATCATTTGGGTTGTTCTGGCGGGACGTGCGTCTGTACAGGATTTAATTAGAGTGAAGGCATACTAAGAAAAGATGGCAACAGAGAAATTTTGGAGAGGAACGGTATTTCGTTTGACCCCGAGACTAATTGACGAAAATTTAGTGCTGCAGCATGACAGTGGCCCCAAACATATTTAGGACAGTCGAAGCGCAAATGAAAAATTGTGATTACCCAATGTCTTCCCATAAAGTCCAGACCTCAACGCGATCGAGCTTTTGTGTGACTTTAATCAAAAATCTGCTTCAATATCGGTACAATAACTTTACACACAACTAAAAGGAACGTGTAACAGAATTTATTTATTTATAATTACACTTTATTTATGAAAAGCTAAATAATGACAATTCATCCTAAACCTGGCGCTCCACCTAAAGGTATTGCACGAGGCTACCTATTCTATTCCAATATGCGTCTATGATTTTCTTTGCGCATAATAATGCCTCCAATTTTAACGAGATCTCCGGTCTCCGCGCTGGTAAAACAACCCCAAACCATAATTGAATCACCACCGTTTTTTACTGTGTCAATCGCGCAACATTCGCACGTCCTTACAAAAGCCCTGCGCTTCTGCCCAAACACTTCGCACTTAGAGTCGTCAGTCCAATGAACGTTTATGAAATTTTCTGTGGTCCAATTTCTATGAGTTTCGGCTCACTGTAATCGTTTTTGGCGGTTCCTACGACGGAGCAACGGTCTTCCTACTAGAACGCGACCGAATAAACCGGCTTCCCTTAAGCGGTATTTAGTTATTGTTAAAGACATCGGTCGTTCGCGCCTCCTATTCATTTCCGCTGCGATTTCGGACGCCGTCAATCGCTGATTTCTCTTGCTAAACACTTTAAGGCGACCGATCTTCCGCGAGGGTTGTTATAGGTGACGGACCTAGGCAATCCGACCTTCGAATGTTCGCGGTTGTCTCAGTAGCGACGAATAGTGTAATGAACTGTAGAATTTTGTCACTCCTAATTTTTCTATCACATACACAGAATGTCCTTCCTCATGTAATGTGACAATAGTCGATCTCTTTTCTACACTTATCGGCTTTCTTTTCGGCATTTCTTAAATACTATTTTCACAAACACCACAATTGAACAACGATATTATAACTGGTGTACTAATAGAATAATTCACAACAAGTACGATATCAATTATTCCCTGCTATAGTGGGAGACCTTCAGGAGACATCCACGTGAAATTTTACAACCTTGTCGATCACCTTAATGATATTTTCCGCCTTATATACTTTTTGCTACGCTTACTTTGTTGCAGAAATATTTGGATAATGGATTTGTTAAAATTATATTAGTTGTCCTAAGTTCAGTGGCCGATAGTGTATATACATAAATCATGAACCAATAAATATTTTTACGGCTTCAATTAAAATTGCAGCCGCATTACTCTTATTTAAAATTAACTGATCTACTTATATTGTCGTTTTATAGTACGTTCAATACTATAAAGAAAGATTATTCTTCATATTAATTAGTAGCTGTTTTAAAAATCATATGTTTAAATAAATTTGCGTCATTAAGACTAAATAATATACTTGCTGTAGTTGTCGATGGTACAGCAAAATGTATATCTGCTATTTAATGGAGAGAAAATAAATTATCTTTGCCTACATCCTACAAGGTGAATTTCTGATCAGAAAGATATATTTTCATTAAACCAAATATCTTTTGCTGAACTTTTATTTATCAGGCAGGTGTCAAAAGTGGTTTTATATGTAGATGCATCTGCTTTGGTATATAGTACGAATTATTTTAAAGATAAATTGGCACGTAACGTCCGCGCATCTGCTTGCCAAAATAGCGTGTGGCCATGCCAAGAAAGAAATAACAAGAACACATATGCCTCCTGATACAGCGATAAAATATAGAGGTCATCCTAAAGAATTAGAGTGCACCTTGCATTATCGAAGTTCTCATTTGGTCGCCTTTTCGTTAAAACGGAAATTTATTGAGTTTATTATTCTGTAGCTTGAAGGGCATTTCGTTCCTCTAGTACGGTGCTCCGATATTTCTTATCTGGATGTTATTATTTCATTACCTTGTTGCTTCGACAAGACGTCGTCTGAAAAATAAACGATCGAACATCTTCAACGTTGTATTCCGGCAGCAATGTCGTCTGGGTGTAGTCGTGACGTTGAAAATGCCGCACCGCATTGCGTTTCACCTGCATTCGCCTCCAGGCTAACTGGGGAATAATAAACACAGCGGTATTTTAATTTTCGCATTGCCTAATCAACTCGAGCACTATAAATAAATGTACCTACAACAGTCAATGACCCCTTACCTAATATCTGTAGCCGGTTAGTTCGACTACACCTTTCCATTACAAATTCCAAGGTATAAGTGGCGTCGTGCGTTGTAAAACTCGTGTGTGCGTTGATTGATTTCTCGTGCGATAAATACGGTGATTGTTTCTATGTATGTATGTATATGTAACGTACCTACATTTTTTTTGTAAGCCCGTATTCATAAATAACTTTTTATTATAAGTAACATGTGTTGCGTTAGATACCATTATTAATTACGATATTTTTACCTAACTCACTCGTATAAATAAATCTTAATGTCCTTAATCGGTTTCTTCTTGTCCGAGAATGCGTATAATGTGTTAAGGTGATAAACACCGTATTCGAGTTAATTCCATGAACCACGGTGTTATACCCGAAGGGCAACACAATGTAATATATCGTAATTAAGATAATGACTATAACGTAACAGTTTGGATAGCTCGTAAAGTATCATTTTCGTTTTCACCTAAAGCAAGTAGTACCTACGTTTCCTCAGCTCTATCTATCAACTTAGGTAATTTGATATAAAGAGAAATGATGATAATGAACAGAAAACTGAGAAGAGTCTCACGAATGGTTTAACAATTTCGCTTACCGCAAGTTAAACCCTTAAATACCATCATTATCCTTAAGAGCTCTATTATACTTGGTGATCCACTAGACTTTCTTGGAGATTTATATGGCTTTTCACCTAGCATTGACGATTCACACTAAAAGATATGCGGGGTGTTTCTTAAATGACGTAATAAATTTTAAAAAATAGAAGGATCATTAAAAAATAACGCAATTATCTTTTAGCGAGAAAAGTCCAAAGGTTAAGCAAACAGAGATGTTAATTTTTAAACTTACTCTTAAATATTGTTGAATTACCGTTAATATTGTAGCCACGCGACACTTATTTATTAAAAGGCAAGCCAATGTATGACTAAATAGAATAATGGTCTACTTTGATGACTAAATGTACAGTGACGAGCATCTAAAACGAGGCTTCTTAAGCAAACGTGCTCATCCAGCTGATACTTTTATTATGAAACTATACTGTATTTCCATTAACGAATTAAAGTTATGTTTTTTTTTTTTAATACTAGAAGCTGTTTTATAGGTTCATTCTTCATATTAATTAGGAATTAGAGATAAAATTAAAAGATACATAAATTTATTCCAGTTTAATGTGAATGAGAAAAAAACAATAAAACAAATTAGGAGTAACGGAAAAAGAATGCATAGAAATAGGTGATAATATAATTCAGAAAAAAATGAAAGAAAATTGTAAGGTAATTTCTTGTTAATAATTGTTTATGACTAATGTATAATTCATGAACACTGTTCTAAGGAAGTTGCAAGAAGGATTCACTTTGTTTTCGGTTTTCTGTACCAATATGTAGATGATATTGCTTGCTCTATCCTTGAAAATGAAATTAATAATACCTTACAGATTCTCAACAGTTTTCATACTAAACTTAAGTTTACTTATGAGGAGGAGGTCAACAATACCTTACCTTTTCTAGACACCTTCAAAGAGTACCAGGGTCAGACTCTCTTGGTACAGAAAACCGACAAACTTAAACAGATTACTTAACTATCAATCTTGCTGTCCCAACGCCCCTGGCTTGGTCCTTGCAATGAAACAAACAGAATTATGAAAATCAATCATAAAGAATTCTACTTACAATCCTCAATACCTCAAAACAATATGCTTATTAAACCAGTATCCCAAGTGTATGGTTAACAGGTTGCTGTTTTCTACTGGCTTTAATATTCAGCCCCGGGTTGATAACCAAGAAAGAACTTTTCAAGAATACCCCCATACGTCTGGCATATACTTCAGCAGTACCTTGTAAAAACAATTCACGAATTTGAAATGTAGTGCACAACCAACAAAGCAATGTGGTTTATGCTATTCAATGCATCGACTGTTTGCGCTATTATATTGGACAAACAGTGCAGAGATGGTGCGAGCGTGCCACCCAACATAAGAGTGATGCTAAGGTAAATCCGAAAAAAATACTCTTTAGTCGCCCATTTAAAAAACGAAAAACACTCTGTGAATTTTGATGATGTAAAATTTTTATTTTACGAAAATAACTACAACAAAAGGGTATTTTTGGAAGGTTTAGCAATATATACAATACAAAATAATTATTTTAAGGAACACAACAACATAGTCAGTCATATTTCAAAAACATAATACAAAATATTAAAATTAAAATATAACTTAAAATTACATTCTGGTACTGCGCCTTTATGAGTTCGCCGTATATCCCCCCAAATTTAAAATTTTCTGCCAAAATTTAACAATAAGAAAGCTAATTCTGCAGCCTCTGCTCCCCCTCGTGCTGTTAGCCTCTTTATGGCTTTTTAATCTGTATTGTAATGTTCCCCTTTATATTAATTTTATTTTTATATTGTTCTTAATGTGTAATCAGTGTTGTTTAAATAATTTTGTACAAGAAGACCAAGTTAGTCGGTTTAAATTTCAATTTTAAAATCGTCAGTTGCGATCATGAGACCACCATTTTGTTTTAATTTTCTTCATTAGGCGACTGTAAGTTCTTTTTCCTAATTTTAGTAATCAATTGCTTTATTTAAAAAAAAAAAAAACTGTAATTTTTACTTAAACAGGTCTGAAGAAGAGACGAATTTTCACGTTCCCGAAACGTAACAGAAAGTCTTAAATACATCGATTTAATGAAACCCAATTCTTGTTTGATTAATAAACAAGTAATTTCTTATTCTTTACCAATATTTGGAACATCAGTTCAGTAGCTGAGTTTTTTTCCTTTTCAATCTCCACCACAAAAAATATATATATGTAGTGCAATCTATTGCTTATATTTTAGTAAAGCTCAAAAAAATTAAAAGATTTGATTTAAATGTATTCACAATGTGACGTAGTTCTATTTTGAATTATATAAACTAAATAATCAATAGATTCAGGATAAAATTTGTTTTATTGGCAAATATATAAGTAACACAACATATGTATACTTTGTAAAAATTCAATTGAAACTTAAACTATGATGCAACTTTCTTCTTAAGTCTTCTAAAACAAGTTGAGCGGTGACACCTCAACAACATCCATTTTCTATAGAAAGGCTTCTTTAAATAAGCTGATTATCAGAAACATTAGTTATAGGTGTACCTTTAGACACTTCATAAGTCCAGAGCCCGTATGTGGGATTACTAAGGACTCCGCAAGAAGGGAGATCTGGACCTGGTTAGATAAAGAAAGTACAAAGAATGGAATAAAAATTCTTATTTTGGAATATCTTGACAGTATTCTTTATCGGCATTCCAAATTGTATATACACCATGTATATATGTACATAATATTTCATCTACAACACTTTTCAATGCTCTTTTATTTTAATTCTGCAATAATTTGTACCATTTTTGAGTATATTTTTTTCCTTTCTTCTTCGGTTTAACCGGAAATGATCTTGGTTTTCTGTTCTTAAGCGAGTACACCTGTATATATTTTTTGATTCAGTACTCAAATACAACTGTACCGAGTTTTACATAAACAGAAATTGGTTTCTAATTTATTTGTTTCATTTAGAGAGCTTTGAAGTGCTTAATATGTTCAGTTGTTGCTGTAAAATCATGAAACGCATTTCAGCAAAGAGAAATGGGTTGGTGATTGTTATCTATGTTTTTTAAAAAAAAATCGAAATGCGTTATTTACTGTAAATATGTTATCATTTAATCTACTTTTATAATTTTTATCACTTCCCGTTTTACCGGATTAAATTTAAAATTTTCTACGTGATTTTTAGAGTACTTAAACCTAACTTGTTAGATTTCAGTTCCCTGGTTACTAAACATTTGAATTGTATTTTTCAATATAGAGTGCCGCAAATATGTTAAAAACAAAAATGAACATCCAAAAGAGAAATTATTGCTTGTTCCAATGATACGAATTACTTCCTATTAGAATTAAAAGCAATTTCTGTATAGATTGCTAGATATATTCAAAGGGTAAAGAGATAGGTACGAGTTAAAATTGTAGATAATATCAAGCAGGTAATATCTAGCGAAGAGCAAGATAGGAGAAGCGAAAACTTTTCTGCGGCAATTAGACGTATTCGTGTTTTATCGTTACTTTGGAAATCGGTAAGCAACACGAATCCCTACTCTTGGGCCGAGTACACACGAGCATGTTTAGTCGCTGTAGAAAAGCTCGCTTCTCCTATTTCCCCACGCTTGGAATGTCATAGACAAGTTTAAAGAATTAAATACTTAATAGTTACTAAATTAATTGTCAGTGCATAACTTTTCCTAATTAATACCCGGTATAGTACATAAATATCATTTTAGCTTCCTCATTCAATTCAAACATCCTTCTTCTTTTTCATATGTTTCATGCCCGTACACTTCCACATGTGATTCACGTAATACTTTTGCAAGCATACATTCCTGCTATGATTAAGACAATCGAACGGAAATTCTTTCTAGATATCTAATATCAACTGTATGTAATGGTGTGGTGTCATTCAACTTTACGGTTTTTGCTGTAAGCTTGTACTAAATATAACCAGCAATCGTTAAATGAAGATAGTATTATTTCTTGCAATATAACATAAAGATTTTGATATCGTTGCATAGCTGCTACAGACTTTTGTTATCTGTACGTGTATTACACATAAGTGCAAAATACTTGCATGTACGGACCTAAAACAGAATATAATAGTTTGCTTAAAATACCCGTAGGTAATGCTAACATGCATTTGTAAACGTAAACATGAAAGGAGCAAGGTTGACTGGCTTGTAATTATTAACATTAGACATGGAGTTTGCGCTTAATAATGCAAATTATTACTAGGTTAGGTTATATGGAGTCGATTATACACACAATAACACTTGCTTAGTCTGAGAATGTACATACATCACAAGTAAAATCGTATTGTCCATGTGGAAAGCTTGAATATTGTGGCATGTATACGCAATTAAACCGCAAAACTATGAGAGGTTTGTGTGTTCTAAATCTAATGATACGTAATTCTGCAACTCGCAAATCTAACTTTGGTTTCACTTAACTAACAACAGATCGTTCAGATCCAAGAACTGAGTACTAAGGATTCACGTTAGTGGAAATGCATGGAACTTGCTCCTTTATTATTTTATTGATGCAAGCCGCTTGTGATACTTTCTTCTGCGTCTATATAAAAATACACTTCCAGTTTTTGTCCACAAATAAATTTTATGGTAAAAATCGTAAACGAAATGTCAATATGTATAATTTATGTGTTACAAATTGTTCAAGTTTCAGTTGGCAGTGCAAGAATGTGTACGTGCAAGTATGTGCCTCCCATAAACACTGGATCATGAAGTGGACTTCAATACATATTTACAGAGAAAACCAGATAATAAAAATTGTTACAGCAAACTTTGTAGTATATGGTATTATAATTATAGTAAGTCGCTTCAATAAATATGATAATACCATTTATTGTATTTCCGAAGCGAGGTATCTATTTAATATCTTTTTTCGTCTCTGTACCTAATAGAAGTCTATGCATCATGTATGCTGGAAAGTTACACTGTATTAGAAACCAAACAACCACTTACCCCAGCAATCAATTTTATAGTTTAATAGCGTTGTGTACAGGAATCAAATTAAGGTAACATCATTTAATTAAGGCATAATTCGTTAGGGAGACGTTTTAAATTGAATGCTGGGTACCGCTGCACAGTCAATATGTCAATTACAGTATCATTTAAAATAATTGAAAGGCATGGAGGTACAACATATGTACTTGTGTAATTTAAATGTCATGATCACATGAAACTAGAAATAATTTGAACTATGAATGCTTACATTTGAATTTGAGGAAAAGTTGTTTCAATGCTTTTTATGAATCCTGATCTTCATATAATTACATGTCTTTTTTTGAATATTATATGAATTTAGTTATTTTTTTTTAAATATTTGCGTGTCTATTGGTGTGTTTGTAAAAATTTATAAAATAATTATTCTATTATGCTGCTGTATACCTGTATGTATTTCGACACATAAGATGACATATAACTTATGAATGCTTTCTTTCTGTAAAGATGCGGGCAGTTTCAATATGGAGTAGTGTTTGTCTTTTGTAGGAATAGCAATAGTAGCAAACCAATATACGAGTAATGTAGCAAGAAATTCAAGGGCACTTCAAAGATGTTTACGTTATATCCAAGTAAACAACATGTTTTCAATTTGCTAAAGTTTTGGATGATATTTGTTTAAAGTTTAGTTTACATTCGTAAAGATATTAAATGCAGAAAGATGTTTGAAAATTATGCGTAAAGAGAAATGTAAAGGAAATAAAACCAAAATACTTGTAAATAGTAGTAATAATCAACAACTAATACGTATGCATGCCAATGCTGAAATATAAAAATTTCTACTGACTGCAAAGTAATGCAAATTCCTATTTCCTTAATTATTTTCTTAATGCTATCGCAAAGGAGTTTTTACGTTTTCTAGAAAGTTCATCGTTTAGTATTATCATCATTACTACAGTAGCAATAAAAGAAAAGGAATGGCTTAGTTAATTTACTACTGTTTTCATTTTAAATACGAACAATGCTCTTTAAACTTTAAACGTTTTACTGTTGATTCGACATATAAAAATATGCAATTTTATGCTATTCCTTGTTTGAATAGTATTTGCTTTTGTGAGATTTGTTTCCTATGGGTGATATAACTATTAAAACTATTAATTTGGCATGTTTGAATGGTACACCCAAAAAGAAAATTGTTAAATTAACCAAATAGCCTGTCAGAAATAATCAAGTTGCATTAATTTGATGTTAGTTTTAACAATTGGGTATATTTATTTCAATCGTGCAAATTTGCTTGGTTTAATACAAACTTTGAATGCTCTTGAAAATCGTAGTGACGGAGATTTCCTCGTCATAAAGTAATTCGACCTAATTTGAGCATTTATCTACTCCAATTTAGTTATTTCTGCATCATGATAAAGGAGTAATATCAGAAAATTTGAAAACCTTCAAGGGATTATAGTTATCTATGATGTGTTTAAAAAGTGTCTGTTTCCAAATGTGACAATCCATTTAATACCAGGCAGTTAATATACATATATGGAAAATAACAACAACTTCTATCTTTTGTTAGTGTAATGTACTAATGTAATAATATTTCTAGTCGGTACTGTAGATAACTACTGTTGTACTTGTATATTTTAATATCATTGTATCTACATAAATATGTATTTTGCTAATGCTGTTGAATAAATAAATAACTAACTCGATATCTACATAGTACATTATACATGTCCAATGTGCTATATTTGATTTACTTACATTGATAATTACATTCTGATTTTAATTTTGAATCTTTTCAAGTTGTAAATTGCAGCAAAATACATCACACTGTCGCTCACCAAATAGCTTTAAACATAAAAATAGCATTATATCGATGGTGCAACAAGGAACCAAATATCGGTAGTTTGATTGAGTGTTAATTCCCTGTTGGATATTATCATCCAATATGATACTTAAGCATATCAATTTTTAATTTTTTTCAATTCGCCCTAATATTGTCGTCTTAAATACCAAGACCTTAACAAAAGTAATTGCTTATTTTAATCATGTTTGCTGCATTAATTTCACCATTTAATGTTTATATCCGAGCATAAATATTTTAACTGTAACAATGAAGTGACATTTTTATTTATGGCAATATATTCTTCTTCTATTAGAAAGAATCTATTCATTATTTACTCTTACCTTATTATAATATTACAATACGGAAAGGTGCAGAAAAATTACAAAATTCACGAAATAAGGCAGGTATCAATGTGTTGAACAAATATTAAAAATGGGTTATATACTGCAAACGAAAATATTTTATGGTTAGGAAATGCTGTTCAATATTAATAAGATATATAACCCATCTTAATGTCTTCTTCGTGTTACTTTTTAATATCTTTTTTGATAGTTCGTGACGTCTGTAAATGTGGGTTTTTGATTCAGTTGATTAGATGAATTTTTAACTAAAAATTTATTTCTGAGCTACTAATTTGTTTGTATCGGTTTAAAGTAACAAATGTATATATTTATTGGCAGCCAATTTAACCATAATTTCAAACTGCCGCTACTGAATTATTGATACGCTGTGACAAACCTAACGGAATTCCATTAAATGTTTTGTGAAACAGTTTTCGTACGAATGCTTACATGTATATTTAAAAGAGTGATTAAACGTTACCTATAAACGTAAAATATGATTTTTTTGCGTTTTAAAACTACAGGACAAACACATAGGAAACGTATCCGAGAGTGAATACACAGTAAAAAATTCTGGCATGAATGAAAAATATACATTTGTAGTGCTAAATCTGCGCTACTGTGAACACTAGACATTGTAAATACTTTACCACAACACGTGTTGAAGAAGTACAATAAGTAAACTGGTATTATGTGTAATTCTGGAAGCATAAAGTACAGATGAGTATAGCCCAATCTCGTAGAAGGATTGGGGAGAAAGAAGAGGGATTGGAATGATAACGGACAAAAAGCAATAATCTTTATTGTATTATCAATATCCTATTATATTTAAAGATAGTCAAAATTTTTTTGAAATTACTTTTACTAGTAGGTCCAATGTTTCATTTATGTTATAATATGCTTATGAAATAAACACGAATTAAAATATATATAGACTACGTTTTTTAAAATTTTGCATAATTCAACATTAATTGAAATGAAGAAATGCATTACGTAAGAAGGGCAGAAGATGATAGATGTCCTCCTAAAAAGTTACACTAAATTACATAATGCACTGTGTGTGTGTGTGTGTGTATATACTTTACCATTTGTAAAGGGGTACGTTGTAATGTGACGCTTTCTCTGCCCCACGTTTGTGCGTCATATTGAAATGGGTCGTTAATTTACTTATGAATATTATGTTTTTTGTTGGGCGCCGTAAGGTTGGTAAATAATAATATCTATTAATTAAAGGCAATAAAAAAAAGCTAGCATGAGAATCTTTTATGGATCAAATTAACCGCTCTCAGGTCATGCGGTTCTATGAGTAGTTAAAATATAATACTAAAAAACAAAACAAAACAATTAAAAGAAGAAGAAATCGATTTCACCTTTACAATATTTTATTTGAAAAGAAGGCAGAGCAATATACTGTTATGGAGAGAGTATCTGATATTCTACTATTTTTTAAAAAGGGAATGTTTCTATTTTACTTAGTTATATTTTAAAACTTATTAGATATAATAGAAAAAGATTAATATGTAGCAGCAGACAGCTAGACGATGTCCAGGTGATGTAGGTAATCTCTGCATTTGGCAAGTCCTTCAAGGCATTTTCCTTTAGAATTTTCCCTTCAGGAAGCAAGATGATCAGCAGTGATACACCTACACATCGAAAATGAATATTAGAATTTGTATAGTATTTCATTACAATAGATTTTGACAGATCAAATTTGGATCCACGTTTAATTCAAGTGAACAGTTGTAATTTCTTTTACAGAGCATTTATTTCTTTAAAATTTTGTTAAATAATGTTATTATATGCATTGGCAGTCCAATTGCTTTGATATGTCAACTGAAAGACAGGGTAAAATTGCTGGAAATTGGATTCTGTAACAATTTTATGTGTATAAATGGTTGCCTACCTTTTAGGCACAGTAATGAATTTTTAAGATTGTTAATTTTATATAGTAATAAGCGTTTAAAAATTTCAAATGTATTTTTCTCATAATTCAGAGACTCATACCTTTGTTTATAAAAAAGTGTAAGGTGATTCCAGATGTATTTAATTTTATTTTCACTTCGTTGGAACATACGATTGTTCTTGCGATCACATGGCCATTCTCATATGTAAAACAATGGAGGTTTCCTCATTTCGGTTATAATAACGGATTTTGACAGACAGTTGGTCTCCTTGACGAAAGACAATCGCTTTCAAGTCAGTTAAAACATTTTCAATTCGAACCATTCACTAACCGAGCCTTGTTCGAGGCGAGACGTATTTCAGTTTGTTCTCGTAAAATTTAACGGGCTATTTCGATAAAAATCCAAATTTATTCCAAAATTTCAACCTAAAAATAATTGTTAATTGTTAAGCAAAGTTTATCACATACATTTTATTCCAATTTACACACGATTTTGGGTAATTTTCTTCAACGACGATTTTCCGAGTAATGTTCCTGTCCTGAGCGACCCATCCTCTCGATCTGAAAGTACCTATCTTCGATGTACCGCGACCAGAGTCCATATCCGACCTGAACAGTCCTGACCACCGATGATCGCAGAATTCGGCCTGTAAAAGGTACTCCTCGTCAAATCTACCTAAAAAATAAACGTATTATTTCATTCTAATCAAAATTGAATTGTACTTATAAGAAATTTTATTTAATCCGTTTCTGCTAAATTTGAGGTAGAAAATCGTTTGTAACATAGCTAAGCGGTCTCCAGTTATTTGGGGAATTTGTGTAATTAGGTTTATAAGTATTTGTTATGTTTTACGTATACGAACCAATATCCAGTGATTTACCATCAAGGTTGGCTACTCTGTTTCCACACGTCTATTCAAATCTAACATAACTTCATTTGAACGGTCAGAAAACGCGGGATTTTTAAAATTTTATTTCAAACGTATTTAAGTACGAAACTATGAATTTGAATTGCAAAAGGTGGAATTACTTAATGAAACTTTAGTGTTATTAATTAAACGGACTCACGGACTTACCTGAGATAAATATCCAAAGATTTATGTCTGATTTAACAAATTCACATTTAGTATTTTCTTTTATTAAATAAAATCATTTTTATTCGCACTTAAATGTTTCATTTACACATAAGGGATTGAATACGATTAAGGCACGACATTATCATGCCCATGAGATCATTTAAACTGGTCTTAAACATTGAATTTGAGGGAGAGGACAATTGACAACATCATCCTACCACATCTCTATGCGTACTGAGTCAATATATAAGAGAGTTAACGAGCTATTCAATATTTTTTTATGTCACCGCCCCTCGATCGGAAATTTCTCGCCCGGCATGCCATCTGGCTGGTGAGACAGAACACTTCTAAATCAAAATTATAAAAAATAGATGACACTGGTATATATAAAACTTGATTTTTTCTAATTCAATTAATGTATTTCTTTTAAAATTTATTTGTTTAATCCGGGCTGTATGCTACTGTGTAGCGTAACAATACATATATATAAAAAAAACATTACACATAAATAATTATTTGGTGGTAAAGGAACAATTAATACGATCTTGGCGGTTCTTCGGCTCTGGGTGTGGTCTTGGCGTGGTCGGTATCATTTTTGGTACACACAGCAGTCTCGTCTACAAATTGGCTTCATGCAATTACGTTGTCGTACCCCCTGGGAGCTGTATTCGACCCTCTCGATCTAAAAATTCCCAGTATGCAGCTGATAAAACACAATATAAATACAATTGCACGACTACTCCCTTAGGAGGTTTATTCCTTGACACTCAGCAATCGAGGAGCTACCAACACCCCACTACGCGATGCACTTTGAATAATATGTATATCTGTGGTGCGGCCAGCACCAAATGGCGGATCCTTTTACAACCGTTCTCCTGCCGAATGGCACGTCCACTCGCTTTGGGCGCTGGCTGATGACTTTTTTGTTTGCTTGCGTTCCTGACGGCTCCTGGCTATTAGAGACGTTGCGCCATCCTCGTGACCGAGGCAAACTTCTTGATTTGTATATTCCTTTCTTGACGCTGCTTACGTAACTTAACTTAGCTTAAACAATTCAACAGACGATGGAAACAGCCCTAGCATCGACTCTTATTCTACTAATTCATCGTCATGAATTTCGTGGCATTAGTTATAAAGTATAAACATATCCCTGTAATAAAACTTATATCACCAGATTTGAAGATCAAAACTAAGAATCCACAAACATGTATTTGTCTTTGTATCATTTGACCTAATTATAGCATAGTTTTTTTTCAATGAGATATTTATATTCTCAGAAACGCTCCTAGAAATAAGAATCATAAATGTAGTAGCATCATTCGTTATAGGTTTTCCCATTTCTAACCAACTTCACAGAACCGCCACTCCAGCGTTCTGACCGGGTGATGCATGGGGAAATGCGGCGTTATTGATTCTTACGGCTCCCTCGTCGTACCCTAACCAACGACACATTGCTCTACATTGAGTTTCCCCACGGCACTTGGATACGCACCCTCCCTAAATGGGGAATTCTGTCGTTCTTCTTTCGCTTCGAGGACGCCATCGCGTCCGCTAACGTGCTTGAAATATGTACCGTACATACGAAATACATACGTCAGTAGTATATAGGGTACGTCGCAATTTCGCAACCCCTACCTTATGTGATGCAACGTACTCTTTTAATCAGGTAATGAGTGTACGCGGAGAGAAAAAGAACTGGGGCGATGTGTCATGACGCATACGATAATTATTACGTGGGTCTGTGTGCTAGGAGATGAACATTTCAGAATAGTAATGGCAGTACATAAAACTAAATTCAAAGTATTTTAACGTACGGACATAAAAGTTTAATTTACCCGCATATGTATGGCACGGTGGCCAAATGACAAGAGACTACGCTAAAAAAAAATGGATTATAAAAATAGTGACAGCAAGAAAACTGGCCATCATCAACTAATGATTTTCGTGTTTTTTAAGTAAAAAAAAAATATATTTCGCAAAAACCATTTAAACTTTCAAGTCTTCCAATTTAAACATTAATGATTTGCTTTTACTCTACCTAACTATTGTTTTCCTTATAGTTGACATAATTATTAAAAATCTTTAACATGTTTAGTTAAATTTTCCGCTGGAAAAGGAAGATTGTTGAATTAACCAAAACATTGGTATTATAAAATCTCGACCATTCATCAGACCTGTAAATATATACAGTGACCAAAGAACATTATGGTTATTACCATTATAACAATTAATTCTCACATTCGGAGTGGTAAATCTCTATTTTATCGGGGATTATTTTGTGAATTGATGTATTGTATCATCGGCCTAGAAAATATATAGAAGAAACATCAAGATTTCCCAACATTGTAGGAAATTTGTTGTATTAACATACCTTGATACATTTTCGCATGTGGAATCATACCGCAGAAGGCATCCAAACTCCAAACAGTTAGATACATTGTTATATGCATGAAGCACACGCGTCTGTTCGTAGTTGATGTGGCTCGTACAGTATATGTTTTTGCTGTGTTGCGTATAAGTATACATTTTGGATGCTTTGGAGGAGATTTTCTCTTGGATTTCGTGATATCGGCGTTGTGTTTCTGATGTGGATCCCTTCCACAACATCTTTGGTTTGTCACCGCGAAGAAACTCCATTCTGAAGTATATGCAAGCTGATATTCGAGGTTTCTTGCCCAAGTACTGTTTAAATTTTTGTGTAAATCAGTATAATATAACATTTCGAACATTTTGAAGTTACTCTTCATATTTGTAAATGACAGTTGATATTAAAATGTTAATATGTGTAGGTTGGTAGACATACTTGGTTGGTGGTTTTTCTCTTATGATAGCGAGGTATTTAAAAGTTATTTTGGGAATTTAAAAATCCAAAATATACTGGATAGTAGTCAATATTTGACTTAAACATTCTCATATTTACAACATACTCACGTTGGGTAAGAGTTCTCATACTCTTTATAAGTCTTTGATATAAATTTATTAAAAAATTGAACATGTTATTAATAATTACACTATTTTATTAATAAAAAACTATTTGATACACTGAATGATTAAAATTGTATGTATTTAATATTTAATCAAGAAAAAAATCTAGTAATATACAAGTTAGTGATTTGGGAGACACAAAACGTGCAGTCACCTAGGTAACATACCCAAAACTGATAAAAAAAATATAAATATACTACTCATTGGTTAGAAGGAAGGGACATTACTAGTACGCATGATCTGCTGTGGTGAATTCTATATGTATCAAGTATATTCATACGTTCATAGCCATCTAGCGAAGTGTGATTGTATTTTTGAATATCATTAAACGTATAAAAATAGGTGTCTGTAAAGAAAAGGCAGATATAAGTATAAAGTTTTATTTTTTTTTTTAAAACCACTAGCCGGGCAAATCTAGTTAAAGATGACAATAATATATTTCAACCACTTCAAATGAAATTATTAAAACGTTTCCTTCGTAACGAATGATTGCTGGTGGACTTAAATTAATTGCAAATGAAGAAATCTCCATTTCAGAGTAGAAAAAATCACATCTAAATATTTATATAAATGCAATTATGTTATTAATTGTATTAAATGTAGACTAAAGGCATATATAGCTTCACCTTGGGCATTTACCTTCTATTCTTGATTTGTTGCTTTGGCAAAGCATTGGTTTCCGAATGTGACATACCATCTTTTGCCAACCAGTCAATAACCAAATATGTATTTAATACGAATGAAAAATAACAAGCGACATCTATTTTTCAATAGGGTAGTTATATATCTCCAGTTCATAACACAGATATCTGTATTACTGTTCGTAACATGCATATTTTCATGAATATGTATTTTCGTTAGTTTGCTATTACACGGACAAAAATATATAGTGATAACTAATATAATTTCTTGTGAGATATGTGATAATATCGCCATTTAATACTTGCTACAACCTAATTATTGTAGTAGGGTCATTGCGAATTTTATTAAATTAGTGTAGTTACAGAAAGTTTTATATGATCAGCAATATGAACTAGGGTTTTATATAGTGTCAAAAACATTTGGTGTTGAAAGAATGACTATTTAATTTTAAATTAGATATTGTGTTAATTTCATATTAATTCATATTTTGAGCGAGTTTCTTTTTTTATCTTCATTTGAACGGACAGATTTTTACTTTCATTTCGCGCAGGAAATGTAAAGAAACATGCCTTAGACTAATTACAGCATTTCCATAAATCACACTGCCTCAGCGAAATGATTAATACTGATTGACAGACAAATAAAACACATTTTGAGGAAGATACAGAATATCTACATAACACTTCACAGCAAAAATATATCCAAAGCAGAATGAGAGCCAGGGCGTTTCTTTTGTAAACTTTGCTGAATTACGTTCTTATTTATTACTTTTACTACGCAGTCCAGTTAAAAGAATAATACATAAACCTTGAAAGTCTGGTCACAATTGAATGTTGTTCTTAAACGTATCGTAAACATAACAATATTTTTAGTGCACTGCTTCACTATAAAAATGTTATTAATGGAACAAACGCGTTGCGTAGTAGTTACTACAATTTATGACTTTTTTTTACTAGATTTCCTCAATAACATACCGACTTTTCATTATTTACTTTTTTCCGTATAAAAAAAGCGGTTTACCTATACATGCAACATATGTCAATTAATACCATATAGTTTCAAAATAAATCCTAATTTTCTTTTACTGATGGCTCTAAGTACATAATTTTATAGTTGCAAATTGAATGTAGGTTAAGTTGCTAAGTGGTATTCGCTTACTGATATATGGGTCAGTTGAATGCACCTGCGGGGCATCTGCAGTTTTAATTTGAAGTATTTTAATAGCGCTGACTACCCTCATAGTTCCTTTCCTGCATAAGCCATTTCTAGGTTAGTGTGCAACCATCCAGCATTTGAGGCCACATCGTTTAGAAAATAGGTCTTTGTTAGATGCAGCTGCATGAAGAGTGAAATAGACAGGAGCCTGCTAAAAATAAATTTGTTTAATCTTATTAGGCTAATTATGTTTTAATAACTTATCTTGAGCCGTTTTACTTTGAGATTATTATACTTAAAAATATGTTTGTGTTAGAATACATTATTCTATAACGATTTTTAATTAGTATTTGTCTGCTTGTTTCAGGTAAGGACATTTACCATGTAACCCAAGAGTTGAATACCACTGTAAGTAGTTTGAGCTCTAATTTTAATAAACACAACTTCCTGATAAATATGCATTACTTTAACCGCATCAAATCTATGCACAAGTATTGCTCTTTAGTCTCACAGCTGTATTTATGAGAAGTCAACTGTTACGTCAATGTTCCAGTGATATATTGGCGCATAGATAGTTTGGGAAAACGCCAAAAAGATTCACAGCTGCTGAATATATCTAAATATTGATTATTAGTGTTAGCAACTTTTTCGCTTCCGAACTATGATTGTCTATAATATTCAAGAAAATTTAAGAACCTTTTAAGTTATATTGCATTAACACTTATTAAGAACCAGATAGGGATGTTTAGGTTAGAATACTTTAACTATGCATCATTAAATCTAATAGCAAATTATAGCTAACGCTGATTCTAATTTGCGCCTGGGAATATTACGTTGATAAACAAAAGAATCGTTTTCCTGAATTATTTTTAAGTAATGTACATATAAGTATCCAATATATTACTAAATATCTTAGAAATCCGAGGGCTGTTGAAGGTAATCGAATAGATTAAGTGTTATGGACTAAAAGCTTGTTTAAAGTTCGCCATTAAAAGTTTATACCCAAAGATGTATTGGTAGAGGTAAATGTATTGCCCTTTTTGTCTAAATATCGTTTAAATACGTTAGTTGCCATTAAGACCTCTACCTACGTTCAACACGTTGCAGAAACACGAATACTGAATATTCGATGCACGTTTCCGTAGCACTATAAATAGAGGTCTGAACGACGAACGTACGCGATTCAATTACAAATATTCAGCGAATTATAAACAATTTCGTGCTCGCCTGCATTTGTTGTGGAGGATCCGATTTTATGACACGCCAGAATAGTTTAATAGTGTTATTTTTATATGTGTAGGTGCTATATAAGTTCTTGCGTTTCTCGCCGCAGGTTCTCGTTTACATTTACGTGTTCAATAGCCATCGTTTACGGGATCCGACTAAGAAAGGAATTATCTTGGCACAAACTTACAGACAGAATGATGAAACTTTATTGGTTTCTTATCGAAACGTAGAAAAACCCATAAAACTTTCAAGACATTTATTTAACACACTCACACGCTGTTATCTGTAATTCTTGATATCTATATTACACCAAAACCATTATTAATAAAGAATTAGAATGGTTTCTGCGAAGTTCAATACGTTCACACAAAGTTATTGCGAAGAATTTTGGATAGACGTAAGCATACACAATGAAAACGATTCACTGGAAATTCAATACCTAATGTCCCAATTTTGAAAACGGAACGTGAAAGAAACATACATTAACTATATTACATACTAGTGAATTTCAGATATCAGATGTCCACAGATTCAAATTACAGGTAATTAATAGTAGAATATTTTAAATTATTATTATTTATTTAAAAATACATGCCTGAAATAAGTAAATATCATTAAAATTGAAACAGATTATATCCGTAATTATGGACTGTACAGGCACAATAATGGGCAGGAACATATAATCAAAACGGATAGCTAGCAAATCTTACCTCTAGAATATCATCATGGTTTATAGGCTCTATCTAGCCAATAAAAAGTCAAGCTGGGCTCTTGTCAAAATAGTTCCTGACAGTTTTAGAGGTTTTTATAACCTTTAACGGACTAGCAGCTGTAGCACAAATAATCTGACAAGTAGCAAATTTTGAATGCGCGTGCGCAATCGTAGAGTTTGTTTCAACCAATTGCAAGTCAATAAGTAGACTGAAGGTTACAAACTTTGGCCCCCTGAGATCAGAGATGCCGGCGCTATTTGTTCGTTCTGTTTAAAACGTTCCTCGATAATGTTTCGTGACAACGAAAATGAAAACGCTAAAACCCTTACCTTAAGTAAGAAATTCCGTCTTAAGTAATAAAAGTAAATCAATGAGAAATAAAAAAAAAATAGCATGAAAATTCGTATTAAAGTGACAGTGATTATACTCGCATTAGAGATAAGGTACATTAGAGATAGTTAACTTAACGATAAAAAGCTGCTACGCCTGTGCAATGTGGTGGGGAGTGATTTGGAAAGGTTCTGGTATCACTCGATAGAGGGCGCCCGCGTCGTTAAGAGCGCGAAATTTCGAATGTATATCCTACTGTTTCCTTATGGTACAATGAGTACCTACCTCAAGTGCCTGGACATTAAGTGCCCACCCTAACTTTAATGAATGAGTTACTGTTTTCCTCTTATATAATTATTGTGTGAAAATTGAATGCATTATTATTACATGCGTACATTCTATGCAAAAATTTAATTTAAAAATTTAAATTATCACAATAATACAATCAATTTTGAAGGAATAACATCAATTTGTAAACGTATGAAGGTATTTTTGGAAATAAACAAATATTTCGCAGAGAAAAAGCATTGTATTTTTTATAATTTTATAAAAGAAGTGAATTGACATTAAATTTTATAGTATAAAAAATATTTATGGATCATGGACCATTACCTGCCAGATTCTAGTGAGAACCAAAATAATTTTATAGAAGCGACACAAATTAAATACTTATTAATCAGCACTTTATAAATAAAATCTCAGATCGGATGAAAATAACAGAACAAAATGTATTATTTCCAATCAACGTATGACGCAATCACTTAAATAGCGTAGAATATCTAAATAACTACTTCACGACTTCACGAAAATATGTTTTTGTGAAACTGTCATTTAAAATACGTAGATTTCATTTAATTTTCTTAATGTCAACATAACACTTCAGATAACTAGAAATTACTAAAACGAAATAATCATTTTTGCTCTAGAATAATAAGTTTTCTAAAAGAGGTGCTACTTATCAATGAAATTAAATAAATTTATTAAAATGGTTAAGAAATACAAGCGATTTTTCAACCTAGAATAAATGATAATTGTGGCGGCATACTTGCGCCTAAATTATATGCAATCTTATTAATATATATTTTTTGAAATCCTTTACTTGTATGTATGCAGCTTTATGCACTTGCATGTTGACTCCAGCGCCTCTGAGGATTGATACCTAAACTACTTCCCCTCCGGAGAGAAAGCGTCTCGATTTGCCTAATTCAAGTTGGACAGGGATGACTCGCACATTTGGTTTGTCATTCAAAGTTGTACTCGCATTACAATAAACTATTCTAGTCTCTTAATATACTATTATATGCGCAGTCACTGTAGAATTTACAGCCAAAACTAAAGTGGGTGTTCATTATTGCATTTCGATATTGAAGATATCAAGCTATTGAAGTGTAGAGTATACTCATTCTGATGGGAATAAAAATTGTAGCTTTTATATTAAAACTATTTGGTTTACCATTTAGTTTTCAGTTTTAAAGGAAAACATTTGGCATCCATATGACGTTAATACAGTTCAACCTCTTTATGAAAACGATTTTAAATAGAATTTGAAGATGATTTTCTGTAAAAATTTGATAAGGCATAATAAATTATACAGCTATTGGACTAATTTATCTTTCGAAATGTCTAGATGCTGTTGAATACTTTCAGTGTGTACAAGGTGTCCGTTTACATTTTGACCCCTACCTACGAGCTGTATTGTTTAAGATAGAAAAACATTACTGGCATGAAAAATTCTAATTATTTCAGGCTTTCTTACGTCGAATATCCCATATTCGATTAATTTTACACAAGATGTCATAGAAAACATCTGTTGCTTTCATGGTAATCTAGAGTTTTCACTGATACAGTATAAATGATATGAACTCGAGTAATTCAAAAACGGCTTATTAAAATATCAACAACATGAAACGAGGTCTTTCATATTATGTAATAATATTCAGGGTGTTGTATTTAAAAAAATGCAAGTTGTATTCATTCATCAACTTTAAAAATTGTAAAAGATAAAGAGCAAAAATCCTATAACTATTGTATTTAAAGTTTTTTTTCTGCCTTAAATAATACAGCCTGTAGGTAGGGTTCAAAATATAAACAGACAACCTGTACATGCATGATGGAGCTCTGGCTCACTATATTCTGAAGTTTATAGAGTGGCTGGACGAGTATTTTCCAAACAGATCGATTGGTCGTGGTGGTCCAATATTGTGACCCGCTAGGTGAGAGATTAGATTTTTGTTATTTAGATTTCTATCTGAGAAAAGTTCATTCTTCGCCTCTCATAAATGCCGATGAAGTCAGAAATACAGGAGCGAGTGATTAAAGTATAACCCGAAGGCTGCAACTCCAACGGCTTTCAATTTCAACATTTAAAGCAATAAAATAAACTCTAGTTTTAATATACTTATGTAATTCTTTAATAATTACAATTTCTGTAATGAACTGAAAAAATCTTTTCTGTCATTTATTAGGGTAAAATGAAAGAATAAAAAAATTATACAATGGTTTTATGTGTACTCTCAATTACCATGCAATCCAATACAAAACTTAAGCAACATACAACAATATTGCCACATGTACGTTTTCTCAAATCAGTCTTGCAAACACAGTAGGCGAACTACAGCATTAGGATATGAACATTTTCGATTAAGAAACAAATAAAGATCATGTCTAATTCTTCTGCCAATTTATACACACCAATATAAGCAATTTTTTCAAGTAAAATCAAATTGTAGCAGTTGAAAAAGGATATTTATCATTAATAAGTTTTATTCTCATGGAATTTAATTCAGTTAACACTAGAAGGATAATTTACTAGTTAAAATAGCACCAGTAAGTAAACCTTTATTTGCAATAAATATGGTCTATTTGCATGTATTGTATTCAAAGGGACAAATATTATTAATAAAGTTGGCAAATATTTCGTATTGTAATTTCCAATAACCAAAAAATTATAAATATTAATCATTTTTTAGTTACACACAGCCTATCCAATACATTCATACTAGTCGTTCACTTTTTATCAAATTTGAAAACATTAGGCAACCACCGTGGGGCCCTGCATGCATTTTGATGTTACATTTTGATTCATATTCAGTCAATATTATTTACCTTATAAAACCTCAACATCTTTACGTTTCTCGAGAAAATATATTTTCATCGTGTGTGTATTCATGTTACATAATCTTCAGCATTTTGGATGGATGCTGGGCTTTCCTTTCGTTTTAAGTTTTTACTGGCTTGATTGCCATTTAGCTCTAATGATTCAAACTTTTCGCTTCCTTGCTTTCGAAATGGTAAATGAGTTCTAACCGCTTTGCTTATTTAGAACAGTTATCGTCGAGGTTTCGTGATTATCGTTAAAGAACGGTAAAAACTAACCGGCGACATCTGGCTGAAACTTAAACTTGAAATTACTTTCTCTCACTTGAAAACTTAACCGGGACCTTAATTGGATATTCATAGTTCGTTTACAGAAAACGTGCCATTAAAAGGTTATTTGGCGCTATCGCGTCTAAATCTGTGGAACTCTCGTGTGTGCAGACTGTAGAAGGAGTGTTCATATAGCGCTGCCGCACTTAATTTTATTGCTCCTGCTAGACGTGCTCTTCCGAGAACTAACGTGAATCAAGTCGTTGTTGATGTTTTAAACGGACTCTTATCATACAATATTTATACGTATAAAAAATTAATTACAGACGTCGAATTGGTTGCTTGTAAGCAGCAGTTAGTGATAAGATTTTATCAACATCTCGGCACTATGTTAAATTACACAGTACACAATACAATTCTGTCGACCATAAATTACAGCAATAGCAAGAAATACGGTACTCTACAAAACGAAGAATGAAGAACCGATAAATTTTTAAGCGAAACTGCTTTTTATGGGCGCGTCAGTTCGTGGCCCATCTCCCTTCGACGCGAGAGATTAAGCCGACGATGAAATTAACTTCAAAACTTGGCGGAAATCTTCTGATTTACGAGTTCGTCGCGAATAAATATGCTGTAAGCCTGTCGGAGAAATCAGAGCGTGAATATATCTGCTTCCGCCGAGGGGGCCGTGATCTTACAGCTTCTATATGCATAAAACCGCAAGCTGCGAGCCTTATGCAGCGAAATATATTTGGCGTTAATAATACGACATTGATTTAGTATCGAATTTCGTACATGGAAGTGTCTGTTGTTTAAAAATGTACTGCGGCATAAATTTCCGAACTTCGGAGCACATCCAGCGCCTCTGTGCCATTGGATTATTTACATTTTCCTAACGCAAAATGCAGGCAGTGAAATATTCAGTATAGAACAAGATTATAGCTCAACCATAAATGATAAATTAAACAAATAAATTAAATACCAAGAGATATGAAGTTGTTTTTTGTGAATACATATAAGTCAATTAATGATAGCGATTTTCTGTTATACTGTCGTCGAGTTTGTGGAAACAAGAGATGATTCTCCACTGGATGAATAAAGTTTTAATCACGGTAGTTAAATTGTTAGTGATGCATTATGCATTTTGATATTTTATCGTGGTAAGGAGTTAACTGCTTATTTAAATATCTGAAGCATTACATATAGCGTGCACGCGATTAACCTATCTATGGGTATATTAGTAATAGCCTATCTTTATTGCCCCATGTTTGCATGACTCGTTTTTAGTTATATCTCCTCAAGACATACAACAATTATTAAATAAATTATTATTAAAAAAATGAAAAAACAGCGTACACGAAAAAATGCAATATACCTTTGAAACATACTTTATATGTGAAAAAACTAAGTAATTACAAATGATCCCAACCCCGTGCTTCATCTAAAAGATACTACACGGGGCTAGCTATTCGAAGTACTATATGGATATTAATGAAATGTTCCTACTCTAACTAAATAATTTCCCTATAATATACTTCTATAAAATCAATGGCCAAGGAGTAAGGGAAAACCATGGCAAAAACCTTACTCTGGAAGGATCTGGGAAGAAGTCCCAGATCTTGTTATTAATAACCAGAAAATTATTATTATTCTTCTGAGTGCAGAAGAAGCAGCCTCCACGTTTCCTTAAATTCCGACAGCCCTGCCGTCTTCACGTAGCTGCTCCTTTTTTTACACATTGAAAATTGAAACAGGAAAGAAGTAATGACCTAAAAACAAACAAAAGAACAGCAGTACCTATTCTAATACTTAACAATAACTTAATCCTAATTATTCTATCCAAGAGTCATTAATATTTATACCTATATAGACTAACCATGCTAAAACTATAGTTTAACACTAATTCCGACCATTAAAGAGTATAAAATACTCATTCATGAATACATACTACCTTATATACAGGGTGTTTCAGACCAATCGTCCACTCTTTTTCTCGCGATCTATTGCAGCTAGACTAATGCGACAAAAAAATTAATAATAAAACCCCACCTAAAGAATCATGTGAAAATATTTTTAACTTCCGGAAACGTCCCATTACACCGGAAGTGGATAGCAATTTTCTTATTTTAAATGGAATTATATATTACCTCAATGAATTCTTCAGATTATTTGAATACAATTTTCACTAAAGTTCTCTATCCCTAAATTCAACCGTTTTTTGAGATATTTACGATTTTGTCAAAATTTTGACGTTTTCATCTCTTTCAGAAACGTACCATATTTTGCAAACCACTAAAGATAATGATGTCATTTTACTAGTACCCAAGAAAAATAGTTGTTCGTAGCAAATTCTGCCAAAAAAAAAACCACTAAATTGTATACAGAGTGTTCATAAATCGATTGTCAATTCGAATACATTTAACCTTAGAAAATTCATTTTTTTCAAATGTATTATTAATTATATTCCTAATTATACCATTCAATGCAGAAATAAATTCTCCGTCGATTGGTATAAAGGATGCATATACCTATTCCCAGTCGTTTTCAAGATATCAACCATTATTTACTCGGCTATGAAAATTTTAGTACATTTCTTGCAGTATTTTCACGCCATTCTTTAGGTGGGGTTTTGTTATTAATTTTTTGTCGCACTAGTCTAGCTGCAATAGATCGCGAGAAAATGATAGTGGACGAGTGGTCTGAAACATCCTGTATATATTACTATAAAATTCCCATCATTCGACCGACTAATTATCTCTAATAACTGCTTCGCTTCGGGACCAAGTTAACTCTTTAGCTAATGCCCTAACTTCCGTACGCGACCGCCACTCATCAGTGAGTGGATTTTCAAATAAGATAGATGTATCTACCCCACCGCATTCACAATGCGAATCATTAACCCTCCACATATCAATGATGCTAAAAAAATTATGACGCATCTCCACTACAAGATTAGATTAGATTAGATTAGAGGTTAACATTATAAATAACCAAAAATACCCAATTTTGTCACTTTGGCACAGTATTTCACAAAAAAAAGGATTTACAATCTCTTAAAAATAGGTTAAAACTTCACAACTACTCAATTCATTTCTTTAATAAATTACTATACAACAAAAAAAGACCAAATCTTAAAATTAATACAAAAAGAAAAATAATTCAATTTTTATGAAAAAATGACTCTGGAGATATATCTATAGTGTTTTATAATGATAACATTTTGGAATAACTTAAGTTTGTTCACATTCTTAAACATAGGCAAGACATTTTGGAAAGAAGCAACGTCGCATAGGGTGAATGGCAAAGGTTTTGATATTGCCTACATTGGACCAGAAGTCACAACAGCTTAAAGATACGCTTACAGCAATACAACTATGATATTTCCAAAGGTAACAGTCGTACTGCCCTTTCTCATCATTCCGTAATCCTCGGTTATAGTTTTGATTTTCTGTTTTTAGGAAGTCATAAAATTTGTAAGACCGTTATTTATTATTACGTAAAATTTCTTGAAACTTGTAACGCTGATGTCAAAGTAGTTTGTCGAGATCACATGGCAGGTATTAGTTCTACATCATACTTATCTGTATAAATGTTGGTCCTACTATTTATTAAGGAAAATGATGCTTCGAAACATCGACCGTGTTGTAAGCAGTACTTGGTCTAGAAAATATGGTGCTGGGAATAGTATTATTGGAGAAGAATGATCCGTCAGGTAATCATTTTGCCATAAATAATTTCTACTTGGACGTATAATCGATTTTTCAATTGACCATTACCGTGACTCATCCAGAACGCAGTTTATTAAAAGATGTGACAACGGTGTCTTGTTATTTCACTTATTGCCCTAGTTTGCACGCGGCAAAGTCAGATAAAATAGGGTCTCTTTACTATATCGATGATCATAATATAACTAAAAAGATTTAAAAACAAAAAAATATCGAACAAGCATTAAAAAGACAATTTATAAATGTACTTTCAGGCTGTCTCCCGTAAATTAATTCAAACGAGGAACATTAATACGCATAATTTCCTGTTACTAAGAGCTACCACATCTACGAAGTTTTAAAGACCACGAAAGTTTTAATTATATTTTACTACTTTGCTGAAAAAAGAAAAATAATTTTTCTCCCATTTGTCTCAACCATCCGACAATTATCTAATAAAAGAATAAACTTTTTATCACTGCGCACCAAATTGCAGCCAAAACTTTATAAATTGAACGCCTTAATTGAAGTTTCTTTAGATTGAAATTAATGTTCTTTAATTTGGACTGACAAAGGGTTTCGTAATAAGGTGACAGCGTTGATGGTATCTTAAATTAAATCCGGGTGTTTGATGCGATCGTATAGATTTGGTAAATATATAGATCGGATAATTGAAATTGTAGCCGGATCAGTTTCACAATTTTCTTATTAACACGGTGTGTTCCTGCCCAGATAAATAAAATTGTTTACGCAATATTTATGCAATTTTCCTGATTTTATACACGCGTGTTAAAATTTATGTAATAACTGTATTTGACGTCAAATTCTCAACTTGTCTTATTTCATGAGTTTTTAACTTTTTCGTTAGAAAGTTGAATGGGTGTGGCTGCTTCAGTAAAATATTTTGTTTGATTCTGTTTCAGATAAAGGTCTGTATGTACTTATTTGGATATTTAATTTGAATCAAATAACCCACTTTTAGGATTCAATTAACTGCAGGTGCAAACAGTTTTGTTTATACAGAATTTTTATCAGAAAATAGTTTCATCTTTGACATTCTATTTCATTTCCTTATTTTGTTAGTGAAGTAGGTATTATCTTATCATTCACATAAATATAAGTGGTTGACGTCATAGGAAATGCAATTAGAGGTATTACGGCTCACATTTAACAAAGGCTAACCAAATAAGGAAACACCTTTTCAGTTCCTTTTTGTTTTATGTATTTTATACGCAGTTATATAACGAGAATTCATGCCTGGCAGTAAAATGAGTCAGTAAACGTGGCTTGCCGTGTTATTGTTCGAGCAGATGGTGACATATAACAAATTACGTAAGTGCCAAGTAAGAAAATTTGTGTTACATGACGGCTTATTGACGTACATAAAAAGCGCAGACCGCGCATAGTTCGTTTACCTCGGCGACTGACTGCACTTATTAAAACACATCGCGACTGCACCAATTCTGAATAAAATACCAACATTGCACACACATACATCTCGCAGAAACTTCTGTGAATATAAAGTTTCACAGTCCAGTAACCCTGTCGTACAATTCTGATGTATATGAATATATGTGTTCGCCTGCGTTTCTGTCGCAATCTCGTTCAATCTGCAGACTAGCGTACGCATAATGCGTTATTCAAATGATCTGCGATTTAGTTCCACGCCTATCTTTTTTTCGAATAAGGTGTGTCGCTTCGCAAGTCCACAACAAACTACGAATCCATGGAGTTTTAATAGGTTTTATTTACGTAGCGTGTATATTAATTGATACGTCTCGTATGCAAATAGAACAATTCAGTGGGGATGTACGCGATGGGTCGCAAAATTCACACCGCCCGCAATTTATGTATTTTAAAATTTTCAAATTCACACCCAGGAAACCTTTACATTTGTATTGCGTATTGTCACTGCTTTTATTAACGGGGTAACTCATATATCATACATGAGTAATGTTGATTTATAATATTTTTGTTTTGGTTTGCCATGCGCATTAATTACTACTGTTTTTTTCCATGACAAATGACAAAAGAAAAACTTTATCGTAATCGAAGCATGCATTGTTGCATTTGTCCATTCCCAATTTAAAAGGAAAATAAATCGCAATTTTGAAAGCGGAAGTATCTGACGAAAGTTATATATAATGCTTTAAAATCCTTTCTTATCATGTACAGTCTCCGACATTAATATTCAGCACCATCGACCCATTCGTTCGAATGCTAAAAAATAATGTCGGGAGCTGTATATAGCTTGAGGGACCTACTAACGTTTCTTGTCTGTATCTTTTTCTTATTTTAAAAAGTAATGTAATATTTCTTTCTTCTAACGGCGTTGGCTTCATAAAATTTGAAGTACAATAAGTGACTTAAATAAATTGTTGAACTGTGGAAAATAATAATCATCATAATAGTTTATTTCTACAAAAATATTGCAATATCAAAAATATAATATGAAACATTTGATGTTGAAAAACCTAGAGATACCCAGAAAAAAAACGCAGATTAAGAAAGGGGTCTCTTTTTGAATATAATTTTGAGTTTGTTTTCAGGCAATGATTTAATCTCGTAGAAGATAGCATTACAGTATTGTTTAAATCTTAATTTTTATTTAAAGCATGCACATCTGTGCGTAAGGGTAGATGATAGGGTACATAAGAGAAGGTAATTTACATAACATAACACTCCGCTGATCATGCATATTTAGTGAAGACACATCATTAAGTTTGTGAGGTATTCGTATTATGTATTATGTCCAGCATTTTAACAATTAGCAACATCAAACGAATAATATGCTTGAATGTCATTTGCGCACATATGCATCTTATAGACTCGAACACCTATGTGTAATGAAGACATACATATAATAAAGAGGAGAGGACCCAATAGCAGGCCTTGCAGGACGCTTGTACCCAAAAGTAGATGCATCCAGCGATACATTATCGCTTCAATGCGAACGAAAATTAACAGCAGACTGGAATAATTAAATATAAAGCAATATAGATATGGGTAAACCATGGTCTAAACTATCAAAAGCCCGACTAAAAGTCAATATCGACATGCTACAACCACCAGCTGCTGAATAATATTATCGAAAACGCAATATTACAGCCATGTTGTACAGGGAAACGTGATTAGTTATCACGAAAATCCCTATTAAAACCATTAAGATCTAAGAAACCGTGCGATTGATAGTTCATCGTCTTTTCAAGAATCTTACAAATTGCTGGAGAAATATTGATTACAGCAAGTCCTTAGGATTTATAAAATTTGAAGGTTCTCGAATGGATCGCACAAGCTTCTTCCAAGACGAAAGAAGGTAATTCTCAATCAAATTAATGACTTGTAGCAAATAAGGAAATAAAACCGAGCATGGAAATATAATCAGGTCAATTGTTAATTAAATCATGTCTACAAGCTTTACTTGTATATAGTGTACCCCTTCGCAATACCTGCTGCGAAAAAAAAACAAGCTAATATAAAACAGAAACATACAAATAGTGAAAAAAGTAAACCACGAGAATCACAAGTAAGTACAAGATACTGTCACTGTTATTTAGTTTGGAACGTAAAAGCCAGCGCAATAACCGATGATGTATGAACTCTTTGTTCGGCTCTCTTGAATGATGTTTTTTAATTTTTTTTTTCTCAAAAATCTGCAGTTGCACCCTGCTTTTCCATATTGGTTAGAGTAATAATAGTGTATTAAAGAACTAGTTTCATGAAGGAATTCTTATCAGATGAGTTTAGAAAGGCCTTGTGCAACGAGTTCTTTAAGTTATTTTTTCTAATTTGCACAATAATCGCCTTTTTAACGTAAGATATTTCTTTATAACACATAATTCCGTCGAGCGTGTTTATAGCTTCATTGTAACACTAAATTAGAAAATAGTAGTTTGTGATTGTAATTGCGGCTTGTGATTTTTAAAATATCTACTACATTTAGAGAAAGAGTGAAAAGAAACTGCTAACTACATATAAAAACAAAAACTGCGAATACGAACTAGTTTCCAAGAATAGCACAAAAAAAAGATCAGAGAAACCCATCGCTTAATTTTGGAACAAAAAACGATGATTAAAGATGGCAACTTTCTGATGTCGTCAACAGAAGCATTACTAAAAAATTAATTTCCTCAATAAAAAAAATGATTTTGTAAAAAATACTTAGTAGAAAGATTTCCAAATAATAATAAAATAATCGGCAAGATTTGCCCACATCAAAAAAAAAGAAACTAAGCCAAACAAACACATTAATTTTAATTCGTAAAAGAAAGTAGTAAGTAGATAAACTACTCAGGTACCTTACGCCTATATAACCTATACTTGTAGTAAAGTTTTTGAGTTTTTTTTTTTCTGTTCAATACTGTAGTGATTTATTATTTATTTATTTCTGCGTTTTTTATAACAATATTTGAGCAATATCTAATACTTTATTCTTATTTTTGAAACACCGTTATCAAAATATAAGGAGAATCTGGAGGACTTTTCTTAAAAAAAAAAAAAACAGTACTCTGCATTTCTATTTTCTTAATCAATTCAGTATTACACTCAAATCGAATACTTTTTATTTTACGAATATATTTAGAATCTTGTTAGAAATATAAGTTTTCGACACTAATCATAAATTCCTATTTCGCTTTTTGCCAGATAGCATCCACATTAGTAATTATATACTTTTTTTGCACGCAGATCAAATAAAATGGTTTAGAAGAAGTTAGATAATAATAATAATAATAATAATAATAAACTTACATAATAATGCTACTTCATAATATTTGTATGCAATTTAGTTACATAGTGCAGGTTATTACATAAAATTTTCAATTAAATTTTATGTGTTGACGGCACAAGATACAAGTCGATGAACTTTCAAGCATAATACTATTACAAAAGTGTGTTAAGTGAATTCAACTGGAAAATTAAATCAATGTACGAGAAGTTGTATTTATTCTTCGTAAAGGAAATAAAATGCTGTTACCTTCTAATGAGAATCAATATTAATGAAGAAAGTCTTTTTCTTACCTACCTTAACCTAATAATTAACAAACTGTTATAATTATTTATATACTATAAAAACAAATAATCGCTACGTTAAAGCTTATGTTATTTTAATACCTTTTATTGTTCATTGGTTAAAACACACCTATCTAAATATATAAAACTAACTCTATCCGGCGCAGCCACCATAATTATTTATTGTTGACTTAATGTTTAATCAGTAAAAAATCATTCATTCAAATCATCATCATTATACAACGGATGTAACCATATTATAATTAGCAAATACTATACCAAATGAACCCATTTTAATTTTCCGTGCAATGTGTACACCTTCTTTATTCTATCAACACCAACAGTGTGCATAGTTTAAATGCACGATGGTTACTGCAGGAATATTTCACGTTTTCCGACGGCAGGAAGCTACTGTAGTGGAGGAAATACAAATAATTTTTAATAAAATTCGCCTTCATTACGCCATCGAATTGAAACTTCCACGTCCTGTGAATAAGCTGACTATTACGCGAACGTACGGCTTCGACGTCTCACGAAAAGTAAATGCAAATAGGAATTGAGCTAATCTATATCGATTCGGATGCCGTGCACGAGCTGTTGAGGCGAATATGGATAAATTCAAATCCAATCCCAGCCGCTCGGATTCCACTCGGAGACTAAATTATAAACAGTAAAATGTAAATCTCAAGCGGAATACTAAGATAGCGAACAAAAAAAGGGACTCTCGCAGAGGAGATAGGGAAATCAAAAAAAGGAACTCCTTTGTGCTTTCCTCGTTACTATTTCGAGTCTGCTACACCCCAGGGTCGCTCATCTGAGGGACACAAAAACGAATGCAAACGCAATTAATTGCTTTTCTGCGAATCTATTGTTACCTAACATAATTTTGATTACCTAAAGGAATTGATGATATTAAGTTTGGAAGAATCATACTTACAGCTTTTTTGTGGGGCGGTTTATTTGCCACTATTTCTCGTCACAAAAGAAAAAATTAACGATGGGATATATACAGGAGGACAGGGATTTTTGAGGTCGAATATGCAACTGCTTCTAGGAAATTTCGTTGTTTTTATTTGCAGAAATTGTAGTTAAATCTGTCTTAAATAAGATTTTAAGTTTCTTAGCTAGTGACAATTTTTGTAAGAAACAAATCTTACATCTCAATTCTTCAATTCTACATTCTACTATTTCGAGAAAAGTATGCTATCCCATAGTATGTGGTAGGAGTCACTGTATCTACAAAGCAATACCGAGTGAACATTTAAGATAAATTCGTGTGTTTGCCAGCCAAAAAAACTCATCTCTTTTGCGTTGCAGACCGTTTGATAATCCAAACATTCACTAATGTGGCGAGAGTTGGGATGTGCGCCAACTAAGAAATAGAACATAAAGCCTCTAGGAGAATCAGATGATCGCAATTGATAATACATAATTGAGAATGCAGTCACTGGTGAACCCAGAAACAAAACACTGTAGGGTAAGTCCGGGATAGATGGTCATACGGTAGAGATGGCCATACCTAGAAATTTCTATCTCTATTATTGATAACTCTTGTTGATACGGCAATTGATTGACTTAGTTGATGGTGTGTTAATGTTTGTTATTTATGTTGTGAAAAGTCACTTATGAGGTGAGTGAAGTTTATGTCAAGTACGTTTGGACGTTAACTAATAAATTTGCAATGGGTTTTTTGCGCGAGTTTTTTTCGAATGGAATTAGTACTGCAACTTTGTAAGGTCCAACATAACCGCACAATTAGATTTCAATCGAAAAGTAGAATTACAATATTATTATGGCTATCTCTCTCAGCTAATCGAAAGGTCATCTCTTTCGTTTTTTTGTTAGCTTTGTGATATTGTCAGTACATTTAATCAGACATTACAAACTAAACATAGATATTGGCTTGTTCAAAGAACGATCAAACTAAACACAAACTAGTCATTTCTGTTGGGCCATTTCAGTCATGTTGAGAATTATGTTCTGGCAACTGTGATTACTTTGCTGGTTATATAAATGAACAAGCCTATTATTTTATTCGCAGATGCTAAATAAATACATATATAAGAAAAGCTGTCCAAACACATGGTGAGTGGTCACAAGGAACCTTATTGCAGGCAATCGGAAATGTTGTCAATGGAAATTATGCTGTTCACCGAGCTTCTATTGAATTTAAAATATCATGTTCCAAACTTTGAAACGTCGAATTAAAACAGCAAACTATGGAAAGGAAGACGTGGCCCTAGTTACGTCTTTAGAAAGGATAATGAAAATCGCCTATCTCGGCGTATTTTAACCATGCAGAGACTAGTTTTTCATTAACCAGAGACGACATAAGGACTATTGCTTATCGTTTCGCTCAACAGTTAAAAATCAATTCATAATTGGAAGGTGTCTCCATAGCTGGAGAAAAAACAATGTACCAAAAAGAAGTAGAAGCCTATTTTACTTTGTTGGAAACAATGATTGAAGAAAACCTGCTTGGCAAACCGGCAAACATTTTTAATATTAATGAAACTGGTGTTCAGTTAAACAATAGACTAGACAAGGTACTCGCAAAGAAAGACTCCAAAGCTGTTTCTATAGTAAGAGGGGAAGCTGTTACATTAGTTGTTTGTTGTAATGCCGAAGGCAACTTTTCACGGCCTGTTGTGATAATGAAAGGAAAAAAATGAAAAAAAAAGAGTGGGTGGATAGCCTACCACCTGGTTCTGTGTTACTGATGGCACAAAAATCCGCCTATATCAACGCAACTATTTTTCTTCAATGGATGGAACATTTTGTTTTAGTTAAAACCCATATTAATACTTGACAGACGTGTTTCTCACATCAATTCTGTCGAAATGTTGTAATTTGCCTGGCCATATCACTCACTATCTGCAGCTTTTAAATAAGATTTTTTAATCGTTAAAGACACATTTTTAAGAAACGTGGCGCAGAAATCGCACTGGACGGCGCATCACCAAATATCAGTTTGATAAGTTACTAAATGCAAGTTGGGATTAGGTTGCTACAACACAAAATGTTTCATCAAGTTTTGGAGCAACGGGAATTCAACCTTTCAATCGTAACATCATACCAGATTACGCTTTTTCTATTGATGAAGCTTCCTCGCCTACAACAGGATAGTTTTGACCTCAGAAACAGACAGAAATTGCAAAAGAATCAACTAATGGTTTTAGAAGCACAACCATCAACGACTCAACAAACGTCTAACACAAAAAATACTGCGTCAAACTGTCGGATTTGTCCCCTCCTATTCCAGGAAAAAATAACTGCTGTTAAAAAATGAACCAACAAGGAGCTATTCTAACATCAGCTATGTATTTAGAAATTCGCAAAAGAGAAAACGCCCAAGAAAACCAACATAAGATTCAAAATAAAAAAGTTATAAAAAACACAAAAAGGACAGTCAAGCACGACAAGAAAAGAGAATTGAAATCTGCAAGTAACAAGGCAGATGAAGAAATAAATCTAGAAAATGACGAAGATGGAGTAAAGACTTTGATGAAAACTTCAGTGTATGATGTGTACAGGACTATAGACATAAAATGCTGTTGGTGTATCAACTGTACGTTCTGGTTGCATGAAAATTGTACGTCTTACGGTGACTTCTGCCAGAAGTGCGGAAAACTTAAGTATAAATCAAAAGACTCAGAAGTAATTATATTTTTTTGCAGACACAGGAAAAACGGCTATACGCATTATTTCTTAGAAATTTCTAGTAGGTATATGTTTAATTTTTTCTTAAAGTTGATCATTTTATGTTGTATTGCTTTTGTTATACTTTCATATGACAATTAAATATTTTTGAAAAATTTCATTGTAGGTGTAGGTAATATTTAAACTTGAACAAACACATTGCCACACAATTACAATTAAATCTAATACCATTTGGCATCAAATAGATATTCTAAAAAAAACATTTAAGATTTCTGTCTTACTCTTTTTATTTCTCATTATGTTGCTACTGAAAACAGCAGTATCCTACATATGGTGAGTATAAATTACAGACAGTCATGCAGATCATACTTTAGAAAACGTGAGTATCTTAATTTTATTTAGTTATCTGATGTAAAAAAGGTGTTTTGTTTTAATTTATTGCCGAATAAACATTCGATATGTGGTTTGAGTTTTGTGACATTATAGTTTGTTAACATTGTTTCGTTCGATTTTATTTAAAAAAAAATACAAGGATTAACTCTTAAAACAGTTGACGTATGCTTTAGATCATATGTACAAAAAACTCTTTCGATATAATAACGCACAGCATTCTAATAAGTTGCCTCCAAATGGTACGATATTTTAGTCTTGCCGGATCCAAATTGGTTGTATTCTGTTTAGATCATTACGAATTTACGTTACTTAGGTTCAACTCCTTACGTTTACCAAGCTGCTGTATAATTCAGTGTGAAACACGTTTCCTTTTCCCATTACTCTAGACACACAAACATCCACATATGTTCTCTGCCTCCTCGTTCGTTTATATCCCACCGCATTACATTTAATTTATTTTTCAAGGAGTAAAATAGAAAACCGCCCAACTTAAGCGGGATTGTGTGTATTGTAGACTTAGTTCGCTTGAGACGTTGAAATTGTATGTAAATCCGAGATGATGTTGCATTTAAAACAGGTAGAGTTTAAGAACGTTACAAGCTTCCTTTGGGTAGTCTTACATTGAACGCTGAATTATGCTAATTCAGCATTGATAACTGTTTACTTAGGGATTTAATTCTTCGTCATCCCACCCCTGATACTCTTACTACATCGTTTAATATTCGCTTAAAACCGCTTACTCTGATGCTTAAATCTTCGGGGAAAAAATGTAATTTCGCAGGTGGATTGCTTCATTATTTATTGCGGTATTGATTGCATCGACAGGTATATATCTAACTAAAAGTTCAGCATGTGGCGAAATGAAACA
Source organism: Protaetia brevitarsis (assembly GCA_004143645.1). Classification (NCBI taxonomy): domain Eukaryota; kingdom Metazoa; phylum Arthropoda; class Insecta; order Coleoptera; family Scarabaeidae; genus Protaetia; species Protaetia brevitarsis. The sequence goes on along the minus strand of RXPK01004743.1, from coordinate 13,618 downwards.
GAATTGAATAAAATTATTTTAAACTTACTTCCGCAAGGAAAGAATTTGATAAATATATTTCAGTTCGCACTTAATGATGCCATGTTATGAAAGGAACTGAATTAAACTTTACTTTATGCACAGCTAAATTTATTTAAACAGGAACGTAACGTTGTATATACGAAAGAAAAGGAAAATATCTCAAGATAAAAAAAGGTTGGCGGAACATTTCAGCCGTCCAAGATTAACTTTAATTGTAAGTTAAATTTTCCACGGATAATCCGAAACTCTCCTCTACAAATCTCCGTGACGAAGAAACTTCTGTCAGCCGCGGCTTGTTGCTTATAATGAAGAGGGGAAACGAATAGGCTAGAGCAGACTAAAACTTCCCAGCCAGATTAGAACTTACAATTTACATAGCATCCCTTTAAAACAATGACTTGCTAATGTTGAAATAAATGCTTTTAGCTTAAATAATTCATTGTATTTATCACATCGGACGTTCCATGCGTTCAGTAAATACAAATTTAATTTACATACTTTTCTGAAGTTCAATCAATGGGAACTACGCCGTTACTTACATAAATTACCGGAATAGTTCGTTTTCTTTTATTGTTGTTTCGTTGTCTTTTGCGGTATATCGTTGCATGTGCGTAGTTATACACAGAGGAATGTATGCTTTGTGAAAAAAGTGCAAGTTCAGTATTCATCACGTCTACGATGTTGCTGCAGGCGCGTCCTTTGGAGTGTCACGTGTCACTCGGTAGCTCACAACACCGGCTTCTTTAATATTAGCCTTCAAACTGATTTTTCTCGCTCCATTGGGTGCGATGGGTTATAATAAACCCTTTGAAGTTTTCTTTAATGCATTGCCATCTTCTCGATTACGGAGTTCGTACTTTCAAATTTCCACTACTTTTGCAATCATTTCTTTTGTGCGCTTACAGTATTTTCTTATTGTTTGTATTTCTTACAGTTATTTAAAGTCTTTTCCAAGCAAATTCTCTTGTTATATTAAAAATACCTACATTTGCAGACGATATTCTATAAAATTGATATCACATATACAAATGTCAGACACACAATTATTTAATCTTTCATGCGATCAGAAGGGAATTAATATCTTCTCTGATATATGATCAAAATTAATTAGTTAAAGATTTGAATAAGATTAAGATTGATTTTGTTGTAATTATGGATAATGTTAAAATAAACATTGCTATGAAAATGTTAAGCTTTAATAATTAAACTAACTTAGGGATGAGTTTCATAATAAATAAAGCTTTAAAATTACTTTAAATTAACGTTCTCATAAGTAATGCACCGACTTTTGTTAAAGTGCTAAAGTGACATGTATTATGAAACCGGATCTTAGTTAATTCAACACTCGTTAAAACAAGTTATAATTCATTATAAAGGAGTCATTGAAATTCTGCCTGATTGCATACTCTAAATGTCAAATATTAAATTGTTGTTTAAGGCCACTACTATAAGCCGTACTAGATCAAAATGCTATTTATACGATTATAAAAACTATTAACTGTATTTTATTTGTTAGTTCAAGCTTACCTGGTGTTTTTATAAATATTGTTCCGGGAAATCGTCGAATGCTATATATTTTAGTAATATGTTGTGTATTTCCCTTAGTCCGGGATGAACAACCGTACTTTAATATCGTTTATGGTCGTCTATAAAAATTTATGTTGGTTATCGATAACAACCGAATCCAGATAACCCTTGGGAAAATTTAAAAAACGTCACGCATTCAAAAATATTAATATCCCGGTTCCACAAATTTTGTACCTAAAAAAATTCGATATATCGCCCATATAGCATTTAAATCCACATTTACCTGAATGATCTTTACGATTTTCCTGCAAAACCATCCCGAGAAGAATCCTGATTGCCAATGAAACCTTTGTACGTTTATTGAAGTCCCAATTACATCCAATTTGCCTGGGATCATGCCTGTAATGAGAGATTCCTATGCGCCTAGCTATTTCATCGATGATTTCCCCTAAAAATGAAAATTATTAATTAGTTCTGATTCAATTTTAAGCAGTTAAAATATATTTTTATATATGTGTGGCCGAGCAGTTTCATTTGGGGTTGGGTTTGTAAGAACCATCATCTTTGTATTTTGTTCGGAATTTTTTCCTGTATCCAGATTTATATTGGCATAAATCGATTCTATGGTCTGTTATAGCAAAATTTCAAATTTATCGATAAATATTTGTACCGAAATTATAGATTCCTCTAGACAGTTAGTTTAACCGTTGGATAATAGATGACCCTATCAGTTTGAATTAGCGGAATCTACTCAATAATATTTGACATTTCAATTATTGAATTTATGAAATTATCGTTTGAATAAGTATTTTGATTGAAATAAAATCTTAAAGAATAAAAACAAGAGTGTTAGGTATTTTAATAAAGAAAAAAATTGTGACTTTGCATTTATATATTAAATTAACAATTTATGCAACATTAAACGATCTCAAAAAGGGCTTTTGGGGTTCGCTATTTAAATAAGAAAACTTAGAAGAAAAGTTGTTTTTCTTGCAGATAAAAACCTTTCTGTTTGGAATAAAATATTATTAAAAACAGTTGTTTAGAATGGGAAGTTATTCCATAATAGGAAATACTTATTTTTATTATTTGTCAACCCAAATAGCATTACTGCTGTGCCAATAATTAAAAAAAATTGTTGCACCGTCAGCGTGTTAGTGTTAAGAGAAGAAAAAACAAAAGTTGCATGAATGAAAACGATTCTTTTTTTCTTCTTATTTGTTACTCTTGATTCGACAAAAGAACATTCCAGACTATCATGGAATGAACGTTCACGTCATCTTGACGATAGTAAATTGGAACCACAAAGTACTAATAAATCAAATAAGTTACAAGAATCAAACTAAAATTTGTGAATACTATTTAAAAAGGTGACAACGATTATTATTTTGCCTTACCATAGCAGTGAAAATCAATGCCTTTAGATCAAATATAAAAGACGGTAATGACCAAAAGTGAGTGTGTGGTGTGCCGTTCTACAGCGTTTTGACATTATTGGACCATTCTTCCTGTTAAATTATATGAACATCTACTTGAAAGATGCGTTTCTTTAATTTATTCGACATTTCTTCATAAAGAGACTGTTGAATTAGAATGTTTATGAACATTTACTTAATACATACAGAAAGGGCTATTTGGTTCCAGTAGTAGATAGGTTAGGTAGATAGAAATAGGCTAATTGCGTGGGCTTCAAGGGCGCACAACCTCAATATTAGATTTTTTTCCATAGAGTCACTTCAATAGGGAAATACCAAAAGAAATGATAAGAAATAGCCTACATCTACACGTCGCATCGTATGGAAATAAACGCAATTTATTTTGTTTAATTTTTGCTATTCGTAAATTAAACTTTTGGTAAATATTATTTGTTTGGTTCCATGTTCTACAAATTTTTTAATAAATATAATTTATTTTCGTTGTTTTGTCCTGATTTGAGTTGAAATGTGCAATAGGAAAAATGAATTATTTATACTCAATCAAATCTATTTTATACGACCTATTACATTAGCTTATATGTTTCAGCCCAAAGGGACCATCTTCAGATGCGTTGTTAAATCAGAGAATTTTATTTTTGTCTTATGGCTTCTCTGATTTAACAAGGCTCTTTTGTTTCTGACATATTTGTCCCTACATTGATAAAGATAGATTATGCTCTTTAATAGAACATCATATATTTTATAGGTCGCATAGGAATAATTATATTTTATATTACGCCCCGGAATATTTGTATAATAAATTTTAAAAACACCTTAAAAACACCTTCACATTTTTTTGTTTGTAGACAAATATTTATAGTAGGCTTTCAATAGGAATTTATAATATATAGTTTTTTTTTTTCAGAAACAGGTTTTTCTTACAACGGAATAGGAAATCAATGTTTATGTTTACCTAATGTATACCTTGCCTAAGAAGATAATTTGGACGGTACTCGGATCTAATATGGACGTATGATTGCGATTTGACAGGAAGAAGCTTTATACCTCGAATCATAGGCATGGTGTAAAAAATATTGCTTAGTTACTGCAAACAGAAACTTGAAAGATTGATGGAAACGCAATGGTAAACATTCATTTGAACCTGAAACGCTGGTTTTCTATTGATCATGAACAAATTAAAATTGGTTGAGGAAACATCACAAAGAAAAAAATCTTCACTTGTAGACTGATAGCGATTGGATGGAAGCAGTCGTTTCTAGTACCTTAGTTCAAAATCATCTTGCAACTTATTTTCAAGTATGCCTGTGTTGGACCCTACTTCTACAATTATTGGATTCATTCACTAATAAGGCAACCATCATTCTATCGAATTTATTCTCATTTACTAATTCCTTTTTCGTGGCTCTAACTGTTCTGCCTTATTCATTTCTCTCTTTTTTTTCTAAATTTTCATTTAGGTATATCTCCCGCCTACCCTTAACCAATGTTCTTAGGTTTTGCTTAAGAGCATGCATTTGTTTGGTATGGAGAAATAATTTATTAACGTAAACGAGGAAGGGATTGGTGTAAAGAACTTGGCGTAGGAGCTTCTGAAGGACATGTAGTGAGAGGATTTATAGAAGTAGTGGATCCACAATTTTTCTGGTGCAGACTTAGGTACCGAAGAAATGCAGTGATAACGAGCGACAAGAAAAGATGTTGATGGACTAAAATGGAACAGTGGAGAAAATCATAGCGTTGAAAAGTATTTACATCAATCTGTGATGCTACGTCTCTTAAATTCTAAAAAATCTCACTTTAAATAATTCATGCCTTGGCATCTTCCAACAGCTTTCCTCAATTACAGGCCATTAGTTATTATCACGCTTGCATCCGTGGAGCGACTTAAGATGTTCGTCTCTCAGCATTTGCCAAGAAGTGAGAGAAACCATGAAAACCTCACCCTGAGAGCAGTTCGTCGGATTCGAACTGAGAATCCCAGGACTGATAGCTAAGCGTGCAAGCCACTAGAGTACTAGACCATCAGCCGATCTCTAATAAAAGTGTAGTGTGAAAGCAACGCTTGGCTTGAGATATTACAATGGCAGTGTCAAAATATGGAAACTTCACCTAGTTATAAATATATCTTGAACTGCCCATATTCAAATATTTCTTTTTTGCTTAAGATGCTTGTCGAAAATAAAACGTCTCTAATATGCCGTTTTTTGTATATAAAGAAATAATTTATATAATTTCAAATGTTCTACTTCCCTTTTCCCTAAAAAAAACCTACCATAACCACAAATTTTAACTCAGTAAATAGCTCTAACACATATCTAGCCAAAATAATATTTCTGCAGATTCGAGCAACCTAACTAATGTTTCGTCAAGTCAACATTTTAATTAAATTTATGACACTTTTGCAACGTATATTTTTCACACGTAACACCATTGCGGGTGCGTTTTATGTATGCACGTATTCTACAGCTATATATATCTCCGCGATATTATCCCTTAGCGTTGCGGAGATTTTGTAAACATCAGTGCGATAGCAATGGAACTATTACCCCTGTCTTATACGCCGAAAATATATCCCACCCGGGGTTTAGACCACACAAGCAACGTGAAATATCAAGCGGTGAATTTTACTCTAACCCCGGTACGTCGTTTACCAAACCTAAACACCGCTTTATTTTTGGGATTACAAGCGAAACTCTTTGTCAAAAGAAATCTTAGAATACAACGGTTAAATATAGTTCACATTAATTCTGTTCCATTTTCTACACAGACTTCTATGTATAGGTGCGTGGTAAATCGCACAAAGAGAATTTAATGCTTTTGAACAACAATGTGATTTTTAACCAAGCTTGCTGAAAATAAATAAAGGCGAGTTTTAATAAAAAAAGGTATTTTATTAAAAAGAAAGAAAAGAATAGAAATAATTTCTTAAGAGTTGTAATTTTAGATAGATTTTAATTGAAAAAAAAAACATGTTGCTACAAAACCCATTAAATAACAATAAATTAGTTGCAAAAATAACTCACAACTACTAGAATTAGGTAAGAAAATGTCAGAAAACTAAATAACACAAAAGGAATTTAAAGCAGAGATAATTGGGCAATTACTTATCTTCAACCACGCAATTATGCGTTAATTGCATTCTTGAAGATTCGATGCATCTCAACCTTATAATTGATAACTTCTTCCATACCAGGAGTTAAATGAGCGTTTAAAATCAAATTAAATGTTATTCCAAATTATTGCTCCGGGAGTAATTCCAAATAATTAACAGGTGATTCAAATTTGAAGTGTTGGCAATGGTATTTAAAGCAATAAGACATTTTTGCTAAGAGAAGAAACAAACAGAATAATAATAAATAAAGTAGACGCCCTACAAATTTTAAGTAAAAACTAATTAGAATGCGAAATGTAGCATAAAGAAGTGACAGTCGACAAAACGGTGAACCTGATGCTTGAGTTGAAACTGTGTGTAGCAGTGAGCCAATGTTTTTTTTTTACTGCCGAGATTTTATCTGTACCACATATAATATTTCTTAGCATACAGTTTGGATTGCAAGATTTATTTACTGATATGAGGCTATGGTTTCTTATGTCATCTTTCCGGAACATCAGCTTACCGCTATGAATATATGTATTAATAGTAAGAAAATTATTTTTTTTAGTATCCATATGCTAAAATATAAAATTCGACATGCAATTATTTTTAAGAGGTATCAGTAGGAACGCGAAAGAAATGCTGGTAAGTGCTCTGACAGGCTTCCAACTTAGGGAACACTATGGGAGGCAATAAAAATCTATTAGGAAAGTAAACAATTTTATATTTAATTTTCTAACAACTGAATAACAATTTGCTAAAATATATTTAGAAGGTGTCCTAAATATATTCTTTGTGAACTCCACGTTCCAATGCATCGTTCCTTCCTATCTGTGGGGATGTAAAGATTTATAAATTTAGAAAGACAACGGTAGATTCCGTTACGCCTTTTGCCCCTGGTTGATTATGTTTAGAGGTTCGAACCGGTCGAGTTGGCCCGTTTTTGGCAAATTTAACATTTTTAATTGGAAAAAATTTCACAATTTTATTTTGCGAAGGACTTTACTGAAAATTATACAATTTTTAGTCGATTATTATTATCATTATGCAATTTTCAGCGCAAAAAAAATCACAATTTTTTTAAAATATTTACTGAATTTTCTGTTTTTAATTTTTTCAAATTATTTGGCAAAATAATGAATTTCGTATCTATTCGCTGTTATTCTTTAATCAAATGTACTTCGATGCCCCTTCTGAAATTCTTGATTCGAGTCTGGATGAGATTAAGAAACGAATGTTTTCTTTCTTCAAATTTGGTTAAAGCCTATCATGGGGAGTGCTGGAGTTGGTTTAATGCATGGTGTTTAAAACTTTAAGGACGAACTTTGTATTATATTGAAATTTTGTAAAATCCTGGAAGAATTTTGAAATACATATATCTTGTTATCTAAACTTGCTTATCCCACCTCACTTTATTTTCTAATTCCAAAGTTTCTAATTAACTTTAGGTTCTGATTTTAATAGTAACTATAAATCAATCTCAGCAAGAAAAATTACTGTTATAATAAAATGTACTTCATTTGTTTATTTGGAATTATGAATATTGTGTAAATTATCTATTGTGTTTAATTATTAAACCAGCATGCACTCCAGCACTAATTGCTACATATCTTATTATAGATATTTGCAGCTGCACATAAAAACTCCAAGTTTCTCTCAAATTGCAATATAGTTTCCTAACAAAGGAAAGATTACATCAAAGAAAAATACTTAAATACAATGAACCCAGAGAATATGCCATCAGGCGGGACTCATGGTTTATTGTAGGAATCACCATAGTAGCAAGAGCAAGTAAAGGGGAATTATTGCTCTTGCTAGTATGGTGATTCCTACAATGGACCACGAGCCCGGCCCAGTGGCGTGTTCTATCGGTTCAAAGGAAATGTTATCCTTTTAGAAAGACAACAAAAGACAAAAAGAAGGTCGGGCCGAGAAAATTACCAAAATGCGCACCTCTAAGTTAAGTTATGCCTTGTGGTTCTTGCATTTCCACGATTACTGGGGTGGTGATACTGCTGTTCTTGAACCACTTGCCTTCTCTTGTTCATTTTGTTTAGATAGTTTGTAACTAAATGGTTTCAAAGGGCAACAACACTTTTTGTTGCCGCGTTCTTTTCTAAAATTTTAACAAATAAAGTCCTCATTCAAATTAATAAGAAAAGCTGGTAGTTAAACTTAATCTTCCTATGGTAAATTTAATTGATCAATTTATTGTAATTGCTTATGCCTATATCTGTATTTAACAAAATCACGACTCTAGTTGTCGTAATATTCATATTTTCATTCTTCTGGAAAACTTCTCCAAATATGAAAATTGTGATTCAAATCTCTGTACAATGTGGAAAATATCAGAAAATCATCTGCAAAACATTTTTTTGTGTTTTTGTTTCAAGTGCATTTTCCTTTCACAGTATGCTGCAAATGTTACTAATTTACATACCGTTATAACTTTTTTCTGAATAATATTCCTTAGTAACATTTTAGTATACTGTGAACGGAAAAGATTTATCTGAAACGGAAACGATTTTTACTTATTGTTAGTTATAGATCTACTGGTTTTTTAAAAATAAAATCGAAAGTAAACGATAAATAAATTTAGACCAAATTTTTTGTCATCACAGCTGTTGTCACCCCATTCGTGGATACCCTGTATCTAGCTTCGAAAACTGATTTTTTTTTTTGCATTAGGTATTACACAAAAATAACTGAATAGTAATCAACTGCTTTATTACTAAAGTCACTAATATAAATGATATTTTAATACGTTTGAGAAGTTTATGTATTGGTTTTTAGTAAGGACAATACGTTAATCTTGAGGGATGTCAAAGTTGTGGGCGGATATAATCATCATTTTAATATTCGTTAGACCTATGCACTTTCAAACATTAGCGGAAATTTTTATGCTAATGCAATTATGTGCTATTGAGAGTTGTGGAAGAAAAAGTGAAGATAGTTTTTTTTAATTTTTAAAGTTTGCTTATTGGCATCAGGAACAGCAATATGTAAACCTTGGAGGATGTCTTAGATCTCGGCGGATATAAAAATTACTGTCGGCAAACGCACTTCTTATTATATTTTTAATATTATATAATAGAAGATAGGGCTTATATCCACATATATATGGTATAGATGTATAGCTATACCGTAATTTCGATGGATATTTTTCAGTGTATATCCCCAAAATGGGGTACAATATTTCAAGCTCTAAGCTGTAATACAAAACAGTAGAAATATATAACGATTTTTATGTAGGTATATCGCTATATGTAGAGAGTACTGCTAAAAAGTAGCAGCCTTTTTAAACTGTTAACCAAAAGTAACAATATCAGGTTGTAGCTGTTAAAGCAAAATAGCAGTTCAGACATTATTACCCATTGAACAATTTAAAAGTTCCAACATAACATGTGCATTTAAAGATCTTATTATAAGATTATAAGATAATCCACTATAAAGCGGCAATCCGTTTTAAAGAATTAAGCCCTCATAACATCCCCGCACATTTCCACGATCAATCTCAATTCGATACGCCGGATCCTTCTCAATGCAAAACTTTTTTAATCTTGGCCCTTCTTTCTACTTCGGACAAAGTTGTCCCGTGTATATGTCGATAGTCCGTCGAACGTTGGAAACAGGAAACTTTTTTAGTAGATGCGAGACTTTAAAATAAAGTTTTCATCGTTCGCGATGTTCGGCGAGCGAAAAACTAAACTGAAAAGGGACCGGGTCGGAACGTCGCGTTGTATCCGTTTACATTTAGCGGAGCGGAAAATTAGTGAAATATGTTTCGAAAATATTCCCCGCGATAAGTATTTTTTGCTCGGGCTATGCCCATTATTAAAGCGTAATACGGGCTTCAGTGAAATGACAGTGAATGCTGGGCAAAAAGATTACGTAGATATAGCAGACGGGTTCTTTATAAAATATTCAAACGAAATGTAATAGCTCCTAAGCGAATATCTTGCATCAGTACGTATACCCCTAGCACTTCGGGGAATATTAGAAAAGTCACGATAATGCAGAGAATGCTCATCTTTATGATTTGACTAATAGTAAGCAATAAAGTTGCTGATAAATCTCTACTCATTTTTATAAGTTTAAGGAAACCTTATATTGTTTATAGATATTTAAACATATTCTAACCATAAATTATACATCATAAGTAGGCAATACTACTTACGGATATTCTGAACATCTATTTATGTATTTGCTGCAATTTATCCGTCACTCATGTTTGAATCCCATAAAGTATATAACGGAATTACTACAGCTCGATAACTTACGGTTCTAAATATTAAACGGACAGATATTTTGACTTTACGTTCAGCCGTTAAAGATGCAAGCAATCTGCCAACTTCCTTATTGCTCGCGCCGGGTGAGAAATGTATTGTAAACGAAAATACCGACGTCTTAACTGCATTACGCATAACACTAGGGTACTTAACATCAAAGCAATCTATGATAAAAGTACGCCGTGAATTTAAGTTCCGTAATAAACAAAATCTTACCCGCAAAGCTATTGCTAACTCAATCAATAAACTGTTAAAAATGTGTCAATCAGTTTATTTTGTTTCTTTAATGGATGAGTGGAAGATTCCGGCAGTTGTAATGCGTACTTTACAGCTCTATTTCTCAATTCAGAAAAAAATCTTTTCTAGAAACTTCTTTATTTTACATTTTTATTATATACCTATTTCAAAATCAGTAAACGCTTTCTGATTCCTTATATTAAATACATATTACATATATTACTCTATTTTTCAATTTTGAACTAAAATAATAATAATAGTTTTTTTTATTATCCATTACAGACCAATTACAGGATAAAATTACAAAGTATATTCATTCATGCATGTATATTATATGTATACAAAAAAATGAATATACGGAGACAAAAATAACAAAGTAAAATGAAAATTCAATACAACTAATTATAAACTAAATAAAAATAAAAAAATAATTAAATTGGTTGGAAAAAAAATAATCAAAATAATAAATATCTGCGTTTTTACACATCATGTAGAGTGGTGATTGCCGGAGTAAATTGGTTTTTGGAACAGGCACGGAGAACATAGTTGTAAATCGAGCTGAGCAGCGAGGCACATGAAATGTAACTTTTCATCTCACTCCAGCAAGAAGTTGAGGGCAGTCGGTCACACCATTAATTAACTTCCAGATAAACCTACTACTGTGAAGCTCTCTGCGAGTAGATAGGGATTGTACATTATGACGGTCTAGCAAATATTGGTAATCAATTCCTATGGGTGGATAAAGTGAGTCTATCCTAAAAGAGAGAAACTTCAAAAAACGACGCTGTAAGCGCTCCGAGGCTAATGGATGACAAATATAATAAGGCGACCACACTAAGAAGAATATTCAAGGGAACTAACAATAAAGGCTTAATACAAAGATTTTAAGGTATCAACATTGGTGAAATATTTGGATACGCGCATAATGAAACCTAGTTTCTTGGAAGTCGTGGATATGAGGTGATTAATATGCGGGTTGAAAGTGAGAGAACTGTCAAAAAGAACACCAAGATCCTTGATGGTTTCAGATTTAGATATAGGTTGATTTTGTATATACTAGGTGGTTACAAAAGGATTAGTTTTTCTGCGGTAGTTGACAACATGACATTTATTAAATTTAAATTATTATTCAAGTACCATTTGACAATTGTGTCAATATTAAATTGAAGCTGGGCTAAATCAAAAGGACTGGTGACGGTTGAATAAATCTTTAAGTCAACAGCGTATGCTAGTACAAGACAGGAGAGTGACTTTAGGAGATCATCAATATATATTATGAATAACAAAGGACCTAAATTTGACCCCTATGGAACACCTGAGGTTGAAAGAAATAAATTTGATGGAAACCTATTATAAAAGACATAATTAGATCTATCGGAGAGGTAGAACTTAAGTAATGTAATGAAAGATGGACTTAATCCAAATGCACTCAGGTTTGTATTGAGTTAAAGGCACTTGAAAAGTCTGTATATACTACATCTGCCTGTCCTCCATTATCCAGATAATGACTTATATATTGGGAAATAATTGCTAAATTAGTGATCGTTGATCTACCCGGTATAAAGCTATGTTGATGCGCACATGAGAAACGTTTAATATTATTAAAATTACACGAATAGATAATATTCTCAAAACTGGCAAAATTTGATAGAAGAGATATGGGCCTGTAATTTTTTATAGCTGATATATCATCTTTTTCATGGATAGGCACGACTTTCAAACGTTGGGAAAAGTGGAAGTGCTAATGACGAGATTAATAATAATATATAAGGGATGAGAAATAACAATTCCAATATCACAAAGGAAGACATAGGCATAGCATATCATCACCAGAAGTAAACTTATCTTGAAGTTTAGCTAAAATTCTAGTTACCTCCTCCTCCGTCACATTTGGAAGGGAAAACGACGTATTCTCGATATATGCATCAACTTCAACAAGAGCAGAGGATTGTGTTTGAGTATTTTGAAATCACTCAGCAAAAGCATTAACAATCAGTTGTGGATGGTTACACTCATTGCCCAAAAACATGTCACTGGGAATTCTGGTAGATCCTTCCTTCAAATGTATAAATTTAAACAGATATAGAGGATTAGAAGTTATGTCTGTTGGAATTTTGTTTAGATATTTGTACGCAGATGATATTTCAGCTTTACATACAGATCTTTAGTCTTAATAATAATAACTATTATATATAATATATAATAAAATAAAAAGTTAGAAAGAGCACCATTGTGATTTAGCGATTTATATGGGCATTAACGGAAGTAGCATGTTTCCCCGAGTCTAAATATGCCTAATATGTGGTAGTAATGATGTGGAAGAAAAAGTTACTAAAAACTACCAAACCTTACAATTAGATAAAACAGGCGCTAAGTACAAACTTGTTTGTTTTACCTATTTGTTTACTTTCAGCAGTACAATTGTAAGAATTAGAAATTTTCACATTTCTTATTATTGGTTGCTTATAATTGGTTGGTGTAACGGATAGATATAACTTCATATTTCATATACATGATTCTTGGCAAGTTTACATATAAACTGTAATTAATATTGTATAGTTGGAATTATAATTTTAACAAAATTATTTTATATAAAAGCATTTTATTTGATTACATCATAAGTAAAGCATTAATAAAAAGATTAATGTAATGGCTTGTTTGAATAAATAAATTTGTCAATGTAATCAGGTGTGGTTCTTGCTTCTTAGTGCCCCTAAGACAATAATATATGCAAAATAACTAACTATCCCATATTTTAATATGAATACTAATTTTGCTTCGTTATCACATTTAAAATGGAATTATAAAAAGACGATAGAAAAACAACCCACTGCTTTATTCAATTTTATTAAATAAAATCTTTGAGTCACAATAATGTAATGTTATTTTTTTTTTATTTTAAACATTTAATTTGAATTCTAGTATAAATATCGTTAAATGTCATTATCATCACATTACCTATATTTATTTTGTATTTTTAAGATGCTATAATTGATGATTTATATTCGTCTAAG